>JAPDSC010039364.1:0-10025 GCA_026290005.1 Latrodectus geometricus
AAAGCATCTTCTAAATTTTAGAGATGCCTATTCTATTTAACAATATTTTTAATATTGTTAAATAGAATAGGCATCTCTAAAATTAAAAACTCATAATCATGAATACTGTATTTAAGAAAAATTTCTTATTCATGGCAATCACAGATATTGTAGCATTTACACAAAAACAAGATGTGCCCGATCTTCCCAGCCAGAAACTAATCAGGCTCAAGCTATTGACATTCTACTACAAAAGCTGTCCTTAAGAATAGTAAATGCTTACCATCCTGTCAACAGAGATATTACTGTCAACCTCCTGTGCAATCTTGTCAATGCATAAACTGAAACAAAAAATTATTTTGGGTGATTTTAATACAAAAAGTCTCACTCGAGGTTCTTCGACTTTGGGTCGAAAAGGTAAATAGGAGGAAGATATTCTAAATGATATTGATTTCTTTGTTCTGTACAACAATGAAATTACATATGTCTCTAAAACTTATGGCACCGTGAAACTCTTGACACAATAACTTAACCCAAGGCATAAATACCCTTCTTATCGAAATCAATAAACCACAAACGTTCCAGTGGATCTTACCCAAGTGGGCAATGAGGAAAACGAGTGTGCTGACAAACTTGCTAAGGAAGCTTGAGATTTGGATCATTCTCTCACCATCATTTCTGAAGATGTGATCGTGGTCGCCAAATGCAGATATTTTGATCAGCGTTTTAGAAAGCAGATCTCATAACTAAATTGCTCTAGAAACCTATCACACATTATAGTAATTCTTCCTACAAGGCATTTTAGTAGCATGAGAATATCTGCAGCTGACAACTCAAGATCCTACCCTTTCTGTAAAAATTGCCCTCAAACTGAATTAAGCCCAGATCACATATTTCACTGTTACATCCTTATTGCCGCTCTCCTTCTACTTTGAGAACCACTATAGAAAATTCTTTATAGCCACCAGGCTCCAGAATTGGGGACCCTTGCTGGTTATAATCTTCACTAACTTGGATAACTTCACCAATACTTCACTAACTTCACCAAGTTAGTTATAATCTTCACTAACTTGGATATGACAACAACTACACAGCATTTACAAAATTCATCTCTAGGCAAAGAGAAACAATATAATGAACTTTTAATGGGACTATGTTCATAATGCATTTTATTTAATGAAAAAGTAATTTTTCTTATTTATTTATTTACCTCTACGTATAATTATTACTATGTCACAATGTTAAATATTTTGTAATGAAAACAAGGAAGATAATTTATAAAATATTTAAATTTGTAGATGTTTCAAAAGAAAAGCAATTGATCAACTCTACAACATCTGCTAAAGCATTAAGATAGCAATGCATTTTAGAAATGTATTGAAAACTGATAAATTACAAAGATTTTGGGACAAAAAAGACTTGGCACTGATGTTACTCTTGATGGGCTTCACGTTGAATTTGATTTTTATAAAGGTTTTTAAGACACGCTCTGATATTTAAATTATACACACATATTTTCATACATAAATCTATTAAATATATTACGTGCACAAGTAAAAACTATTTTTATTGGCAAAATGATCAGTAAAAAAATGACTGAGTTATACATCACAATAAGGAAACTAGCATTTTAAAATGCACATTTTGTTAATTTATTAAAATTTATGATTAATTGAAGCAATTAAAGATTTATTAATTATTGCAATTTTATTACAGTTAAACTCATAAAAGTTTAAGAATTAATTTTTTTTTATTTTAACTGTTAGTACTTTAGAATGTAGTTTCAGTAAATAATAATGACCTCTTAAAAATGTTTTCTTTGCTCATAAAAAATTAAGAAAAATTATTTCTATAAGTTCAGTTAAAGCATTTTTTTAAAGAGTATTCAAATTAAAAATTCTAATTACAAAATGATACCTACTTCTTTTCTAAAAATGAATTTCTAAAGCATTTTATAGTCAAACCTTTTTTTTACCATAATGTGAAGTGTTGCTCTTAATATTTGAATTTTAATTTTTATGTAGTATTTGTTAGAGATAAAAAAAGTTCTGCAGAAAGTCTCTATGACTCGAAAAGTATTTTTTTATCTATATTCTTAGCTCATTAACATCAAAAACAATATGACCTTAATTGTGTTTTTGATAATTTAAATTTTAATTTAAATCCGTTGGGTTCAAATGAACGAAAACGCAGAGCAACACATTATTTACCCGGAGTTAGTTACTTACTATCTAAAGAAAATAATAGAATACCTCTCTGTGATTAATTTATTGTTCACACCCTCACCTTTATAAAATGTAGTAACGAAAAAGAAAATATCATGTTGATCAATGATGTCCTTACAGTTACTTTACAATATTTTTTCTTAAATACCATTCAAAGTGCAAATTAGATATCACAATAAAAAATTGCGTTATTAAAAATAGGGAAATTGTTTTTTGGGAAAAGTTTATGATGACATAGGTTATAAAAATTAACTTTTTAGCCTATTAATTAGTTTGGAGTATAAAATACTTCCATCATTCTAATGTTTACATTCATATCATTCTTCATATACATAGTTTAGAATGTTTTATATTCAACAATTTAAATATATCATTTACAATTTAATATTTATTACAATAAATGCAAAGTATCTTACGTAATAAAAAAATAAGATCAAATTCAATTATTTATGCATCTTTATCTCAAATAAAAAACTTTATAACTCAATAAATTACAACTAACTATTTTGTCTGCTTTCTTAAAATATAGTGGGATGTTTTGTAGGAAAACAACAAAACTTATATTTTAGTATTTTTCTGCACAAAATATATTTGTTTATTCTTAAAAATACAGAATGAGCCTTCAAATAAATTTTGGATTGAATCCTCTTGGAAAACAAAAGCAGTGTTCAAATTGATAAATAAACAATGTTTAAAAAAAAAAAAAAATATTTGTCGAGTTTCTAAAAGTTTTCTAAAGGCAAATATGAAATATTAATATAAAAGAGCTTTCTTATTAATAAAAGTGGACTTATGCATGTAAATGCTTTTTAATTTAAAACTAGCTTCGTCTTTTGGAGAAATATCTTTATTTCTCAACAAAAATGTAAACTTTGAGGTAATTAAATGAAAATAAAATTAACTTGTATTAAGAAGACGAAAAGAAGATGAGATTGATTTTATATTTTAAATAATAAAGTTTTAGTGTGTTCATAACTCAATAGATTCCATGAAGTAACTGTTCATTATTCAAGATTACCGTAATGTGTATTTACAGAAAATGCTGAGAAAATTAAGAAAATAGATGTAAAATATCATATTTGTCGTTTGACTTATGTTTCTTATCTTCTTTGTTATACTGCTATAGATGCTGCTGATAATACGATTACAGATTACAAAGGTTTCCCTGATATCTCATTATTGATGATAGTTGGTCTTAAGGAATGATTTTGGGTGTGAACCATAAATATGTTCTGATATATTGCTTGTGTTATTACAATTTTTATGTAATCTTTCACATACATTCAAACATAAAATGTTTTAATAAACTTTGTGATAGTTTGAAAATTATGTTTTTATGTTAAAAAACAATAATTCAAGAAATACTTTTTTTTCTTAGCACTTATTTTAAAATAGTTCACAACATTTTAATTTCTGTAATTTTTGACTGGTTTCAAATACTTTTAATCTAGTATATCATAAAAATGACATATGCAATTTGAAATTTATATTTATACTAGATTTATGGAAATTATATTTAACTAATAATTTGACTTTTATATAGTCAATAAGTTCATTTGATGTGTATGGACAATGAAACACGCCAGATAATTGAATAGTAAATGCTGAAATAAAAAATAAAGAAAAAGTGTGTGTGTGTGTTCTCTGAAATAATTTCATCAACATAGCAATGAAAAAGTATTCCATAATTTATGAAATAATTTGATAGAATTCTATTTTTCTTTAAATTTCAATATTTTTTGTTACAACATGACGTCACATCTTAACACCCTCTATTGCCAATAAAATACTCCTGGATGAAATATTCAAAATATGATTTATGTAAACTGGTTATATCATAAATGAAGGAGAAATTATAAAAATGGCTATACAGCAAAATGGCAAGCAGTTATGCATGGAATTTGATGAAACTTATGCACCTGATACGACGTACAGAAATGTACTAAATAGTTTGAAAAATTATCAGAATTTTATGGTGTTATAAAAATTAGCATGTGTATAAAAAATGAACAAATGACGGGTGTAAGTTTAGTATAAGAATAGTACCTTTAATATGAAATATGATGACCCCGAGAAGAATTGCAACACATCCAACGATGTGTGATGCTCCATTATGCGGTTTATTAATTGCGTAGAAAGTGCAAGCCATTTCTCATCCAAAGCAGATGAAAGTGTAGCTAGTATCCTAGAAGGGAGATTGATATCAGTTACACTTCATTTTTATGCATTACAAACATGCTCGATTATGTTAAGATTTCGTGATTGAAATGACCACAGCACAGGGATGGTTGTTTCCTGCCTAAGATAAGCATCCACTTTGTGAGCCGTGTGATTTCGTATTATGATCCTGTAGCACCTATTGCTCCGGCATATGGTTGCACATAAGCATACAGGAAGTCATCTCTAAACGTGTGAGGATTAACATTTCCATGGAAAAGACATGGAAATCTGTGCTACCACCAAAAGAGATAACACCTCAAACGCAGAGGCTGCCTAATATATAATAATCGTTTCTACGAATCATTGATGAACGAAAACTAGTTTTATTTTGTCTTCATATGAAAATTCGCTTACTATCTTTTTCGAAGCAAACTATGTACTCATCCGTAAAAATAACAGTTCTCCATCGATTAATTTTCTAGTGAACCGTGCTCAATGCAAATGTTCTAGCCCAGTGTTTCTCAACCTTTTAGCATTCATGGCCCAATTTTCAATCATAATTTTCATCGCTCCCTCCTCCCTCCCCACCGCTTACAATAAAATATATACAATAATAATGTATTTTGAGCATTTTGGAGCTAAACCAACACTACAACCTTAATTTTAAACTTTACAAATTACCAAGAATACCGAAATTTATTGACATTTTGCAACACCGATCCTCAGCATTGAAAAAACAAGAATCCTATGCTTTTTTATTGCTCTTGCGTCCCGCCATGTCGGGTATTCTCACGGTTTCGCGAGAAGTTTCGATTTGTCTGAAATTTGTCTGGTCAGCAAAAAGTTAAGCTAGGATCGTGCGCAGATGTGAACAAATGTTTTCTCATAGGGAGAAATAGAAAGTTCTATGACGCAAATTTCAATTCCAGACAATCTCATTCGAGTCGATCCTTCTATCGCTATTGAATCTATTCTGAATGTGTATATTATATATATATATTCGTGTAGTTGCATTTCACCGTATTAAATATTCACGGTAGCAGACTTATGCAGAATCATGGATAAATTTTTAAGCGGGCGTAAGCGAGCATTAGACGATAGACAAGCATCAACAAGTACACAGATGAGCGTGGTTCCGAAAATATAATCAAGAAAATATTCTCAAGAATAATTAAATTTTGGGTTCATTAGTACTGAAGTAAATGAAGAAGAAAGGCCCCCGTGTATCATTTGCTCGAAAATGTTTGCGGCAGACAGCATGAAACCTAATAAACTTAAACGACATTTGGAAACGCTTCATAATGGGTAAACAAACCCAGAGAATTTTTCGAATTAAAATTAAAATCATATGAAAAGCAAAAATCATTGTTTAAAAAAAACTTTGTCTGTGAATGAAAAAGCTTTAATTTCCTCTTACAAAGTTTCATATAAAAGAGCCAGATGTAAAAAGCCTCACACCATTGGTGAAGAGCTTATTTTGCCAGCCGCGATTGATATTGTAGAAATTCTGTTTGGAGATAATTTTGCAAAACAATTGCAGTCTATACCTCTTTCAAATGATACTGTTGCCCGTCGAATTGCTGATATAGCTGAAGATGTAGAGTGTCAGCTTTTGTCAAAGTTGAGTTACAAATTGTTTTCAATACAACTCGATGAGACAACAGATAGTAATAAAGATGCTCATTGCATTGCCTATGTTAGATTTTGTCAGTAGTAGAACAATTACTTTTCTGCAAACCAATAGAATTCAAAGCAACAGCACTCGCTTTATTTGCTATCTTAAATGATTTTGTGAACGAGGCAAACATAGAATGGAAAAATTGGGCCGGAATATGCACGGATGGTGCTCGTTCTATGTCAGGCTGATTCCAAAGTATTCAATCACAAGTGAAACGAAAATCTCCACAGTGCGTCTGGACACATTGCATGATCCACAAAGAAGCTTTGGCTTCCAAAGAAATGAGTCCTGGTATGAATATTGTGTTAACTACTGTTGTAACCGTAGTAAATTATATAAAAATGAGACCCCTAAAATCAAGAATCTATTCCACACTTTGTAAAGATATGGGGGCAGTACATTCAGCGTTACTATTTTATTGCGAGGCAAGATGGTTATCACGAGGGAAATTTTTGCAACGTGTTTATGAATTAAGAGAAGATATCGCCGTTTTCCTAGAAGAGGAAAACAGACCGGAAGCTGAGAATTTTCGTTATAGTTTATTTGTGTCGAAATTGAGCTACATTGTCGACATATTCGAGAAATTAAATAACTTGAATCTTCAACTGCAAGGAACAAATACACATATATTGGATACGAGTGATAAAATTAATGCTTTTTGTAGGAAATTGGAATTATGGAGTAGAAATTTAAAGCAAGAAAACTTAACACAATTTGAATGATTGTATTAAAACTTACAAGGCTGAAGAACAACATGTAAAAGTTGTTTTTGTAACCATTGAAAATCATTTAGCAATGCTAGCAAATAATTTTTAAAAGTACTTTCTTGCTGACGACAAACTGATATCAAGTTACAAGTGGGAGAGGGATTCATTTCAAAATACTCCCAAAGGACTCTCAATCGAAGAGTAAGAAACCTTCATATACATCATGACAAGCGGCGAAACCAAAAGACAATTTAGTAATAAATCACTCTTTGAATTTTGGGCAGGAGTGGATGATGAGTTTTCTGCATTAAAAACAAGGGCATTTCGCATTCGACTACCATTTGCAACATCTTACCTTTGTGAAACTGGATTTTCTTCTGTGGCTTCTTTGAAGACAAAATATAGATCTCAGTTAATATAGAAAAAGAACTGAGAGTGTCTATTTCTAATATTAAACCCTCCTTCGAAAAACTTTGCTCTGAAAGACAGGCCCAAGGAAGTCACTAATAATTTTTAAATTTGTTTTTAACTTAGTAAGTTGTTATAATTTAATAAGTTAATTATTAAATATGTCGAAATGTATTTTGTTTTGTATGTGTGTGTGTTCTTTCCTTTCAGTCACTTAATCAATTTTTTTAAATAACATTTTCTCTTGGATATGTTCGCGCCCCGATAGGGTGGCGCGCCGCACATGTTGAGAATCACTGTTTTAGCCTATGATGGTATGCTGGTGAAACGCAAATCATTGGTCGTTTCGCATAAAATCTACATGCGGGAAACCTACAACACATGGTTAATTTAGATTAAAACCTTCCTTAGTTTGCGGCTAGCGAGTACCTGTGTTCAACCGGAGTTGGTCATCCGCACTACTGCTAGCACGTGGTCGTCCATGGCTGAACCTCTTGGATCCGTGGTTAGAAATTGTTGCCAAAGTCTTTGAATCAAAGACGGATTCACATTAAGCTATCTAGTCATTTCTCTCTGATTTTGTCCTGCCTTTAGTCTCTCAATATCCATCGAAAAAGTTCAGTCAAATTATACCTGAAGGCCATTGTTACAATTTCACCATACCAGAATTTTAATATCAGATACACAGTGACAATTGCCCCCTTGCTCTGAGATAACAATTTTTATGCAAATGATATATTCCGACAGCTGTGCCACTCTCCAAATTCAATTAAAATATTCAAATTTCATTGAGATTGGCTTATTTTTGGAGAGATATCTGTATTTTTTTATGTTTCTTTAATTTTGGTAGCCAGTGAAGTATGATGAGATGTTGTGTGTTGATTGTTCTTCTTAATTATCTAAAATCATTTTAATGCAACTTGAAATGAATGTTAATATTATACATATGATTACATGATGATAAAAGCATCAGTTTTTTTAAGGATTCAGTCAACATTAAATGATATGAACTTTTATAAAATCTACAAAACAAAAAAAAATGCAAAATTACACAAAATAAAATTTTATAATGATAAATGCTATATATGCTTCCTATCAAAAATGACAAATACAGTTGGCTTATTAAGAGGTAATTGGTTGGGATATTTGATGAACATGAAATCTAAATTGTGAAGTTGGAAAAGAAACATAAAATGAATAATATTAAATAGTATGCAAAAAATCTTTAATGTCGAGACCGGGAGTATATTGAAAATATAGAATCAAGAGTTAAGGAATAAACAAATATCTATTTGTTGTAAAACTATTTTGTAATCTCATTTGAAAAAAATAATCACTTAGAAATGGCTTTATAGATCTATAACACTTCTATTTAAGATTAATGTTCAACCACAAATAACTGATACAAATTTATTAGCATGCACAATGCTCAGAATGCAGGTTATATTTGGAAATTTTAACTTATATACGTTTGATTTTAGAGATACTTATGTTTTAAATTATGAAAAAGATTATGCTATAGCTCGAAGCTTTTCATAAGGGTCATTTTTTAAAAGGTGAAATATTGAGTACAATCTGAATAAATGTACCCCCTTTATTCTTATAAAAGGGATAAAATTTAAATAAGAAAAAGTAGTTTTGGAATCAAGGACAAAATCATATGTATCAGAAATTTAATTTTAAATAACTAGACAAATAATTTATTCCGTTATTGGAAATGCAACATTTTTAATATTTTAAATAGATAAATATAATTTTTTCTGCCTTCGGAAGATGGAAAAGTGACTAATTTGTGAGGATTCAGTGAGATACCGCTAGCTCCTACTCAAACTTAGTATGTACAATAAATGGAAATTATTAGTCACATTGTTTTACCTACAGAAAAAAAGCAGAGTTCTAACTGCTTCCAAATAATTATAAAATGCACAAATAAAACTGAAAATCTAGCCACCCTTATTATTGAAAATAGTTCCAATAGTTTTATATCTAAACTGAATCTCATAGAATATGAAATATGGCAGAGCAAATAAAAAAGTAAGTTCAAATTAGTTATAAACTAATCTCTACTATTTATCTATTTACGAAAAATTATTATTATGTGCGTAATATAAGTGTGTTAAAGTTATTAGCTTAAAAACACAGAATATTACATACAATCAAGATTGTTGAAGTTACATTAAAGTGTTGAAAACAAAGTCATGATAAATTTTTTTTGGTATATTATTACAAACTATATTTGCAGAAATATATTGTCAATGTAAACTACTTAATTATTTCACATAAAATACATTATTTAAATTTCAATTAATATCCTTATACATTGTAGCAAAATCATTTAAAAGTCATAATAATAATTGATTTTTCTAAAATGCTATCACAGACAAAGTATTAACAGCAGTTTTCATATTTTATAATGTTATCATAATTATTTAAACTTTATGAAAATATTGTCTACAAAATTTCATTTATATGACAGATAATACGTAATGCAAAAACACATAATACAGATAAATCTTTAATTATTAAGTGCTACCTAAGCATTAAATATTTAATCATAACCTTTTTCATTTAAGTGCATTTGCTTGGAAAATGTACTTGATTTTAAAAATAACTCTGCATAATTGATCAATTCAGTATTTCACGATTTCTGTTCTGATGATCACCAAATGTCGGTGGTTGAAGGTATTGACGATCACATTTCCCCAGCATTGGCTGATGTTCATCGCATTGGATGATGATATCACGTTACTGCAAATGCATGTTGATTAATCATTCAATGAGGAGGATTTGTCTTTTTATTCTGGTATTTAATGATTTAGAGGTTAACAATTTTGCTACAATGCTGATTCATTTTCTACTTTAACTTGG
>JAPDSC010039365.1:0-14980 GCA_026290005.1 Latrodectus geometricus
TTAATACCTGAATATGTATAAAATTGCATAAATATTATACAATTATTTTATGAAATTATATTATCAAATAGCCATTCAAAAACTAGATTCAAATGAAAAAATTACATTATTTCAAAGGTAAATAATAAATTAGTTTTCCCAAAAACATATATAGTAAAAAATTCATTACTGCTTAAAATATATAAGCTCAAAAATTTCATAACGTAAAATACATCAAATTTTAAAAAAGCTCGAATAGTCATATTCATGGAAAACAGAAGTTATGATAAAAAATGCTCAATATTTAAATTTAATCTCACATATATCTTTTAAAAAAATTTATCTGAATGTAAATGAGGAATTTTTATTTCTAATTAAAACATTTTCGTATGGATTTAATATATAGGAAATTTTACATTAGAATAAAAATGTAAATAATTTTAAATATGTTTAATGTCTTATCGGTATTTAATTAATTCAGTTTAAGAGCTTAAATATATACCTCTGATGAGTTTAAATATTAAGTGGAATTCTACCTCATTAAGGAGAATATTTTTACATTTAAAAATAATTATTGTATTAAATCGTACTGATTCATTCTATTGAATAGCGTATTGAAATCGAGGAAAAGTTTCTGTAATGCTTTTATCTTTTAGTATTATCAATCCATTTATTATTAAATTTTATTCCAGACTTTCTTACGTAGTTTTTTATTAACATAGCTATTTCAATAAACATTCATACTTAATTAAATGATTGCTTAACAAGCAATGTTCAGAAATCAATAATTTATTG
The DNA here is from genome assembly GCA_026290005.1 of Latrodectus geometricus. Lineage (NCBI taxonomy): Eukaryota > Metazoa > Arthropoda > Arachnida > Araneae > Theridiidae > Latrodectus > Latrodectus geometricus. Next base: position 775 of record JAPDSC010039365.1, read on the forward strand.
TTGAACAATGATTATATATTTTTCACTTGAGCCTAAAACTTAAATGTAGGATTATTTTGAGATATGTTTTTTGAGATAAAATATGCAACCGATGAATTTTAAACCAATAAGTACGCAATCTTTCTAATTCTTCTAGCTTATAGCAAGATGTTTATATTGCTAAACTCACAAACACTTGAATATTCATTCACATAAACATCGAATTCTTTCGGACTATAAAGAGCCATATATTTCTTTAATTTAACATCCTTATATTTTTGAAGCGAGAAACTCATTAAGCTAATAGGGAAATAATAACCATTAAGATAAAAACATTTTCCTTTTTATTGGTATTTAATTGCACATATCTTGAAAACTTAATATCAAAATATTATACCTGTGATGAAGCTCAATTTACGAGGAAAGAATATTCCTGATTAGAGTTTGATTATTTTGTTATTTTAACTGAAAATAAAAATTTAGTTTTAATTTACAGGAATATTAATGTTTGAATATACTTTATATTCCGTTTTATTCAGTTACTGAATTAAATAGAAATATTAAAAAAAAAACAATGCTGAAAATGTTTAACAAATAAGGCTTAACTTAAAAAAAAATATGATAAAAACGTGTGTGCTTTATCTTTTGGAATAATTTTAATTTTGCAAAATGTAACGTACATATTGGTGTATATCCTAGTATATTTAAATTGACTTAGATACATAATAAAATGATGTAATAACATTTTATTTTTTTATGTTTAATATTCGTTTTGAACATTCTAAATGATTGTTCTAATTCAATTGAACTGCTTACAGTATAAATTTATGTAAAAAATATTAATGAAAATTTATTAAGAAATATTTCTTAAAATTCATTTGTGCTCATATTTTTTAAGGAAATAAATATGTAACAATAACGTGATTTTGGTTTCAATTTATTAAGAATTTAAAAATTTATAGCAATTACATTGATAAATGCACATTTTACTAAATCAATTAAAAATTGCTCAAAGAACTGAATGGATAAAGTTAGAATTATATCAAAAAGTGTATATGGGATTTTTAAATGTTAATACGACGCCTTTATATGACATAAATTTTGCTTAAAATAGCAAACTTTTTCAAGTAAAATATTGTTTATTATTCAATAATAAGTACAAAACAAGTACATACTTTTACTTAAAGTATTAGCTTCATAAAAGATTTTCATTGATATTGGCATAACGCTTATGCTTTTCTTTTTATTTAGGGTGTATTCGGATGATTAATAACCCAATCATCGCTCTTCTTGTGTAAGAAATATGGGCTAGAGTACAATTGAGACACAAACCTTAGAACTCTTTAACAGTATTGACATATTGTTCTGGCGACCATTACGCCCTCAAGATTTCATACAGAAGATATTTTTAGATATGAATTGATTCCTGTCCCAAATACATTTTTCTTTTCCATGTAACAACATCAAGTGCATTGTCAGCCAGGTGAATTCTCAAGTGAGGATAAAAGGTATTGTATAGTTCTGGATAAAGGAAAAAGTTTTCTTTTCATTCTAGATATCCAAAGAGAGATACTACGCGATTTAGAGGGTCGAATGTTATTTTTACTAGTTTAGTACTTTAAGAAGACCAAATAAAGTTTTTGCTAATGATTCCCATTCAAGTCTTTTAACTTTCCTTTTTAAACTAATTTTAAAAAAAATTATAAAAAATGCTCACTTGTGTAAGTAAAAAGGACACAATTCCATTTTATTGCGTGTTTTTAATTTCGGCAAATGATACTACCGAACTGTATTTTTTCTTACTTTTACTAAACTCTTAAACATTACCAGAGCTCATCACTTACGAGAAAAAATTTTGTAAAAACTAAACAATTACTAGCTCTTTTACAGGTAAATATTTTATATGTTGTAAACAAAAATATTGATTCCACCAGATTTGTGTTAGTGGAAATGAATAATTTTGAATTAATTATGCATGAAATTCAAATTTTTCACATCCATTATTCGAATTTTTCACATCTATTTTCAGAAAGAAATATTAATATTTTTTTTCTTAAAGAATTCTTTAATTTATGTAACATACTTATAATTTTAATCACAATTCATATGTGAAACATGAAAATATTGATACTGATTTTACCTATATTAATTCAATATTAACTTCATTAACACTCATTTCTCATACACGTTTTTCAGTTTATTTATACGTTGTTTAATATTTGGTTTATTAATAAAAATATTAATATCTATGAATGCAAGTTTGTCTAACAGTATTCAGTTTATTTCATTATGTTAAAATGAAAATTTTTTAGGAAACACTATGCCATCAATTGATTATATTATATACATTTTTTCATTTTAATTTGTAAGCAACATAAGATATTATTTTACTAATGTAAAAAAAATCTAATTAATGCTTTCAATTTTAAACATATTAAAAATTGAACCAAATTGGCTTATAAAGAAATTAAAAATCCTACGTGCCAAGCTTTCAAAGTTTTTTGAATGCCCTAGCCATTTAAACAAGTTGATACAGAAAAATCATGACATTCTTTGTGTTTTAAATTTTAAATTTACTAATAATATTTAACGAAAACAGTAATATGATATATAGCCAAACTATTATAATGCATGAATAAATGTATTAAATGTGTATAACAATATTTATTTCACAATATTTTTTCTAATTTTCTTTTGATTTTATGAATGAAATCATTCATTCAAATATAGTTTTTGATGGATGTTACGCATTCCTGTTTCATGAAAAAAATTTAATGTTTATTTTTTTTTCCTGAAACACAAAGAAATTGATCTATAAAATCGCTATAAGTATATTAACTGATATATCTCATAAAAATATTTCAATTAGAAGTGACTAATTATCATTTAAAATAGGACAATTACTTAAAATGGAAATATTAAAGTAAGAATGGATATTTTATTACAAAAAAGTATGTATATAATATTTTTTTATTATATAATTTTCTGAAGATCTTTAAATTCTATTTCTTTGGCTATTTCTTCTAAAAACAGCTGAAAGCATTTTAAGTTATGTGATTTATCAATACTTGTTTTTAAGCAAAGTAGGTCGAAAGTGTCAAAATGATGCCTTTTATGACATGATCTTGGCAAAAGACAGAAGAGTACGTGTCAGAGCATCACATATTCTTTGGAATATGTTAGGAAATTTATTTCAATTGAACAAGAAAAGAAAAATTACATTATCATTTGTAATTTTAATCTTGAAATTTTAAAAAATGAAAATATTTAAAGAGGACTAAATATGCAGATTAAGTGACCATTGGCATACATTTTCGCTAATATTTTTTTCACTAATAGTAATGATATAATGTTAGATTTCTTATTATATTTAATCCTAACAGATTATTTGATTTCAGTATTATTCAAACTAAACTTTGTAATTAAATGGATATTTTACTTTGTTTCATTACATAACGTAATGAAACAAAGTATTAGTGTATAAAAAACGATATCATATTCAAAGAATAAGTAACTCTTCTTTATAAAATTTTGATATCATCAATATAAAAGTTATATTGTGATATCAGAAGTTTGGGAAGAATATAGTGGATTGTTTCTTGTGATAAATATTTAATGAATAATTTATGCAATATAAATTGTGTGAAATTTTGACAAACATTCTTAAATCATTGTCTAATTTTAAAAATATTTAAATTTTTTGTGAGGTAGTATATAAAGTAAATTAGTGAAAAAAATAGTGAAACATTTTGATTAAAATTGCTCATATAAAAAAAAATTAAAACACGCAAAGACTTAAGGATATTAATCAACAGGAAAATACTTGTATTTATTTTTTAAAAAAATATCTTAGGTATTTACAAAAAAGAAATATTTTCACTCTTAGTTGGAACCAAAGAAAACCACTCAGCAAATGTTTTCTTTATAAAATGGCATAGCGACACTGATTTATGTATTATTTTAATAATAATATCGAAAACATTTTATGAAATTTATGAAGAACACATGCGAGGTATCAGAATATACGTCGTTCAACATCCCCATCCAGTAAAACCTTTCCAAGACGTAATCAGCAAGGATTAGAACATAATTCATTTAGAATAATTTCTAATTGTGTTTTAGAATCGCGATAGAGTTGACTGGTCACTTTTGTGTTGCATTTAGATTATGTGAGGGAGAATGCTAATACCTTAACCTGATAAACTTGCCAGTCTGTCTTCCATGGTCTGTCAAATAGTGTTTGTTTAGTCACACAGCCACCCTCTATTAAGCATTTTATAACAAATAGGATGGTTTAAGGAGAAGGCTTGAAAGAACATTTTGCTGGAATAACGTTTCTGACGATCATGTGTTTCGTTCATATTAGATTTACAGCGAAATCATCTCATAATATTCAGTTTTGGAAAAATCACTTCTTGAATATATGATTATTGACATAGATAAAATATATTTTGATAGGTGTTACAAGGTAAGCTATTGAGCAATTCCCTAATTATTAGAAAAAAATGAAATATGCGTTCAGTTGATGCGTCATTTTTACATGATTTAGATATTGTCTGATTTGTTTATAAAAAAGCCAATCGAAGCATGAAATCTAAATTTATTTTACCCCGGTTTTTTCTTTGAGCATGTCAATTATGACTCATTACAGTCCCGTGTATTATACCTAAAAGATAATCAATTCTTTTTTTCGTTGAAATTTCATAACCTTACAATTTAAGAATTTTGAAAAAAAAATGAGATTATAAAATAGATTTTCTAACCATTCTGTTACTTGAGTTCAGGTTCACAAGTTGTACTTTCATAATAAATTAATGAGTCTCTAAAAATTTGTAAATCCCTTTTTCTTATCCCATTCCGTTTTCGAGATGGAAATGTTATTTATACAGTTGTCCACAAGGTAGTGAATTAGGTCCTTTTTTATTATGTATCGCATGACAACTTTAATATACCTAGATACCGGTTACAATGAATATATTGCAGCCACTTCAAAATTAAGACAACAGCAAAGGATGTTAATATAGGAATTTTCTATACGTATATATTATATTCACATGTTGTGTTTATATATACTAGCACAGATTTAGGCTGCAGTGTGCTATACTGATATGTTTCCAGCTGTCTGATCTTCTTTTTGATTAAGCACAGAGAATCGGGTCATAATATTTAATAAAAACATGTGACAAGGTTAACAAATAAATTGAATACTACCTTTTTAAATAACATCAGAGGAATTTCATAAGATTCTATGCAACTTTAAATGCCATTCACGTTCTCAACAGAATGGTCTTTGTTGAATAAGGTATTGAACCAACTACCATCTAGTCACGAGAGCGACTCTTCACTCAACCTCTCTTCTTTATTTCTTTTTATTAAATTATATTAAAAGAAAATGAAGTAATATATTTATATTGCCCCCCACAGCTCCCCGAACACAAAAAAATTTATTCATTATGCTTTACTTTAGAGCGTTCATGAGGTATCGATACCCTCCATAGACATGTCTTCCCACACCTTCTCAGTCTGCTCATGAAGAAAGGTACAATATTTTTTAAGAACTATTTAGAGCTTGTAAAAATGATTATTTTACAAATCCAAGCTGTATTACATACCAAAGGTGTCATGTTAAATTCGATACAGGTATAATATAGCCCTACCACACTATGATAGAATTTCTCTTAAAAACCTTAGGTGTTTCTATTATTTTGTTGTCTACCTTTACATATATATAAATAGATTCTTAATTTCATTTGTAATTTTTGTTTCAAGTTGTAAATTTTTTAAATTGTTTTCATCAGATTTGTCAACAATATTTTCAAATAATTTTATTCTAACCCTCAAATATCTAATATGGAATAATATGTGAACATACTGAGGTCTTAAAAATAAAAATGTTTGAAGATATTTTTGTTGGATTTGTATCCTTAAACTCTAACTATTTATAATATGAAACTTTAAAGAAGGGATTTCAAATGCAAGGAAAATTTAATAAGAGAAAACTTTATTAAAATTTCATTCTAATTAGGGTTTAAATGATAATGTATACTAAAATAAAATATGCTAAATATGGTGAAAATGTAATTCCAGCACTTTATTAAGTTTTCCTGTATTAAAAATTATTTAAATTTTTGATAATTTATACAATCTAAAACATCAAGATAATATAAAATGTACATAAAGTAAAAGAATATTAATGTTTCATTGAGAACAAAAAAATGCTAAGTGATTATCTGAGAATTCCAAGTTTAAATTGAGAACGTTTGCACAAAATGGAGTTAAGCTAATAGCAGGTGAATAGTTAATTAAATTGAAAATGTTTTATTTTGAAATGTTTCTGTCATACTGTCTTATTCGTAATTAATATATATTGTATATTAATTATATGAATTAATTATTTATATATTAATTATATGAATATTAATTATTTTAATTATCTGCATAATTCTTATGACCCAACAATGAATTAAATTGAAATATGTTTTATTTTGAAATGTTTTTTCATTATTCGTAATTAATATATATTGTATTATAATTATATATTAATTATATGAATTAATTATTTATATATTAACTATATGAATATTAATTATTTTAATTTCTTGCATGATTCTTATGACCCGACAATGAATTTAAGTGATGTGACATTTATTCCATCACTTAGCTAACCTCAAGAAACGATTTATTTTCCATGTGTTACTATTTTCCACTTTTGGAAATTTTCATGAATCCTATTAGTTATCAATAATTTTTTTCAGTAACCACTGGATATAAAACCAATTTTTCAGGACATATAATCTCTCTTTTAGGAAATGCATTAAAATACGGATAGATGGCGTTCCTTTTTTTTTTTTTTTTTTTTTTTTTTAGTTGTTAATTTTACAACACATCATTTTGTAAAGTAAGATGGTATTATTTTCAACGGAAATGAGTTATTAGTAAAAATTAATTAATAATTATAAAAAAAATCATCTCTCAAATTGCAATTTCCTCTGCCAAAGTGTTTGCTTGTTTTACGCTGGAAACTAATTCAGAAGAAATTTATTTCAAGTCGTGCGCAACTTTCCGGATACTTTCAGTTGACTATCAATAATTAAATTATTATGCATTAAATTGTGTCTATGATTTATAGCAAAATGTGTGTAGTAAAATAATAATATATAAAAACACTGTTTTTTTATATTTTTATATCTTTTATATATTTTAAAATGAAATTAATAATAATATTTAAAAAAATCTTTATCTTCTTAAAAATATCAGCATCAGTTGAGATATGTGTGGCATCACATTCATAATATATGACGGAGTTCCTATAATTAAGGTACAATGAATAAGATGAAAACATGGAGTCTCAAAATGATTACAGATATTCAATACATTTACATTTAAGAACGTATTTTATTAATTAAAATTCTCATGTAATATTATTATATAATATAAATTCCACTCATACTGTATCCAACAAAAAAATACAAAAATAGAGACATTTAATTGAATGAAAAAAATGAATACTAAATATTAATTTGACACTCAAATGTAAATATTTCACAAATAACATCATACAAAACCTTCAAATTAAAAATCATTAATCGAATAAAAAATGAATTTTAAGTATGCACATAAATTGCAGTTTAAAGTATTCATATGTTCCAAGTTGTTATATATGTCTGCTTATCGTTTTTTTTTACCTGTGGTTATAATTTCATAAACTTTAACTTCAGATATTATTGGTGATATTTTCATCCCTTTTCACGTATTTCCTTGATAATGGGCAGAATATTTGCATTGCCTTTTAAGCACATATATGTCATTTTTATAAGAAAACTTCCCACATTTAAAAATTTAATATATAGTAATGACACAGCAGTGAATTTTTTTAGAAATTACGATGTACCACTGCATGTTAATTAACACAATATATTTCATTTTTAAACGTATTAATTAATATTTGCTACTGGCCATTAAAATTGCTACACCAAGAAGGCGACATGCTACAGACGTGAAATTTACATGAAAGGAAGAAGGTGCTGTGATATGCAAATGATTAGCTTTTCAGCGCATTCAGACAAATCAGGAGCCAGTAGCGACACCTACATTGTGTTTAAATGAGGAAATCGTTCAGCCGGTTCCTCATACACAAATTGCATTTGAACGTTGTTGCCTGATGAAAAGTTGTTGTGATGCTTCGTGTAAGAAGGAGAAATGCGTACCACCACGTTTCTGACTTTGATAAAGGTCGAATTGTAGCGTACCGCGATTGCGGTTTATCTTATCGCAGTATTGCTGCTCGCGTCGGTCGAGATCCAATGACTGTTAGCAGAATATGGAATCGAGGGGTTCAGGACGGTAATACGGAACGCCATGCGGGATCTCAACGGCCACCTATCACTAGCAGCCGAGAAAACAGGCATATTATCCGCATGGTCGTAATGGATCGTGCAACCACGTCACGAGCCGTGAGTCAAGAAACGGGGTCGTATGGAAGAAAACAAGTGTCTGCACGAATAGTTTGCAGCAACTTGGACTCTCAGCTCAGAGACCATGACTGTAGCTTCCCTTGACGGTGTGTCATTGACAAGAGCGCTTTAATGGTGTGATCAACGACGAACCTGGGCACACGAATTGCGATACGTCATCTTTTCAGATGAATCCATGTTCTGTGTACAGCATCATGATGGTCGCAGCCTTGTTTGGCGGCATCGTGGTGAACGCACACTGGCAGCGTGCATTCGTCATTGTCATACTGGCCCATCACCTGGCGTGATGGTATGGAGTGCCATTGGATACACGTCTCGGTCACCTCTTGTTCGCATTGACGGTGCTTTGAACAGTGCACGTTAAATTTCTGGTGTGTTACGACCCGTGGCTCTATCCTTTATTCGAGCACTGCGAAACCCTACGTTTCAGCAGGATAATGCCCGACATCATGTTGCCGGTATTGTACGGACCTTCCTTGATACGGAACTTGTTCGACTGTTGCCCTGGCTAGCACTTTCTCCAGATCTTTCACCAATAGAAAGTGTATGGTGAATGGTTGTCGAGCGACTGGCTTGTCACCAAACGCCAGTCACTACGGTTGATGAACTGTGGCATCGTGTTGAAGCTGCATGGGCATCTGTACCTGTACATGCAACCCTATCTGTTTGACTCGATGCCCAGGCGTATAACTGCTGTTAATACTGCCAGAGGTGGTTGTTCTGGGTACTGATTTCTCAGGATCTATCCAGCCAAATTTTTGAAAATTTAATCCCTTGTTATTTCTAGTATAATATATTTGTCCAATAAATATCATTTTGTTATCTGCATTTCTTCCTGATGTAGCAATTTTAATGGCCAAAAGTGTATAATAAATAAATTTTTACAACTGCAAGTAGGGGAAAGCCAATGTATAATGATTTAAGTAAATTGCTTAGAAAATAAAGGAATATAAAATAATAAAAAATAAAATAATTTAAAAAACTTATTTAAAATTTATCTAAAATATAAAGTACTTGCGATGTACGCAGTGTATCCAGCAAAATAACTTACATTCTGTTTTCAAAAAAGTTTACAACCAATTAATATGTTAAAGAAACAACAAGTAAGTAATAAATGTTAAATATATTTCTGCAAAACAATACAGCAAATAGGTTAATAAAGTAAATAGTAGTTTAGATTAAAGCTTCCATGTCTAAGATCGAATTAGATTAAGAATTCACATATTCTGTTGTTTGTGAAATCTCTCAATTTTTATCCTAATTTTGAGGTCGACATTGATTATCTTCTGATTTCAGAAATCATTGCCTCAAAACGAAGATCTTTTTATTTATTTCAGTTCTTATAAAGGGATTTTTCTCTTAATTGTCTTCGCTTGAATAAAAATAATTAAATTGTCTGAAAATTAAAAAGCATATTGCGGAAGTATTTAGATTTTTGGTAGGTGTTGAATTATCCAAAAAGTTAAAATTTCTATTTTCTATCAATTTATGAAAATTTTTCCGAAAAAATGAAAATAATGTACTATTAATTATTTCTTTTTTTTCTTTTTTTTTAAAAAAATACAATTTCATTTAAAACAATTCTAAATTATTTCATAATTCATTCCTTGAAACAGAATATCTGTCTGAATTAATGCAACTGCTGTTCAGAATCACTTAATACTGTTTCTTATTTTTTTCCTTAAGCATTATCGTAAAACACTTATCATCTTAATCAGTTGAACTAGCATCAGCATTCTCTCTTAATTTAGCACTGCTTTTTAAATGTCAGAAACAGAATTTTAATCTCATAAACTAGGGACCACAGTACAGAAATCTCATCTGGAAATAACTTCAAAAATGTTTCAGTGGAATAAATTGCATTGGATTGTCAAGTCAATATAAGATTGAATCGTTAATTTAGGTTTCCTCAGTGTATATTTATGTATTCAAAGTTAATGTTTATTACCATCAAACAATCTTGAAATCTTTTGAAATCTTACAACTTTGATACAAAATCAATAAATTTGTGACATCATCGCCATATTGCTGACGTTTGAATTGATTACATTTCTTCTTATCAAATCCGGATAAAATGTATTTACAGTTATCTGAATCATCTTATTTTTTACTTTATTCCAACTGACTTTTTATTTTCTTCATTTATGTTTTCTGAATTTTTTTTTCCATCAAAATGAAGGAGAGTCATTTGCTGTCATCACTGCGGATGTCATTCACTTCTGAATTTCTTCTTATAAAAGTAAAAGATGCACACAAAATTCTAATAAATATATTCCAATGCTCTTCGTTTATTTTACGATTCAATGTTCTTGTTTATATTTTATGGCTCTTTTATTTTATGATTCAAATAATAACTTCTTTGCAAGCTTAAAAATTAAATTTTAATATTAGTAATGTTAAGTTTTTTACATCATATTTTATATTTAGAAACATTTTTTTAATGAAAATATATCTAATCCTACCATACGACAACTTAAAATAAAAGAGCACAAAAATGAAATGTTTCGTCAAACTTTAAATGATTAAATATTTTTGTATCGTCGTGAGTTTTATTCTTAAGGATCTGTAATCCTCCTAGTACATTTTGCATTACTTATGTCGTTTTAGCATTATTTATGTCTTTATTTACACTAATTTTAAGTGATCACTGTTTACCTCCTTATAAATCTTTCTCACGGAAAAACACTTTCCTAATTCAATTTATTAAAATAAATCTAATCAATATCTGATATATCTTTTGTCATAATAAATAATTACGAATGAATAAAATTAAGAAATAATTCCGATTAACAGAGTTTCGTTATCTTGATATTAATGAATTGATTTTTGGAAAATGTCAGTAGTTCATTAGCATATTTTATTTACATGTTATATATTTAAAATTTAATTACTTTATTTCCAACACCAAAAGATACAGGTAAAATTATTTGGAAATTTCATTTAAAATTATAATATAAAAAAACATTGATAAAAAAAACTTTAATTTATCTTACGCAAAACACTGGGAATCAAAGAAACGTTTCTGTCTTCTCTCACATTTAAATAGGACATATTTTAATTATTTTTTTCAAATATAGCATATTAAATTTGCAATTGATTTATTTAATGAAAAACAATAGAATTCTGCGAATATTAAAGATTGAAACTTGAAAGTGAATTTCTGTTGTGAGTTAAAATACTTTTGTAATTTCATTTCTGTTTATACAATTTTTTTATTTATGTATTTGATTTGCTTTAGATGAATCCACTGTGATGTTGAAAATATGTATTTGTATATTCATCAATAATTTTAGATTATTATGCTTTTTTTAACATTGATATAATTCCCAGTAAATAAAATGCACAATAATATTTTGTGAAAATTAAAATGTTAATCAATTATGAGCATTATACATTAAATATTAAATGAACGAAGCACAGAGAAGCTTGATTAATCTCTGTAAAATTAAATCTATTTTTTGATTTCGTTAAAGGTAAAGCAGTCAAAGAGGTGAGATGGTTTTCTTTTTATGTCATCACGTTAAGTTTCTGTTTTATTTTAATAATTTTAATTATATAATGGATTATATGATGTTAATTATAATGTTTGTTAGGTTCCTAGCTTAAAAGGCCATGTACCTTCTATTCCTAAGAAAATTTTCTACACTTAACTTTAGTTGAGATCAACATAATGATTTCAAAACATAAGATTATTTAAACAAAAAATATAAGAAAATATTTTGTATAGGTTAAAATGCTCCCAACGAGAGTTTTTTTGCATGAGATAGAATAAATATAAAAAATAAAAAATTTGAATTCACATAACAAACAAGAGTACAAGAAAATATTTTTAAACTACAGTTTATATACATATATTAATAAAGTTATATAAAAACAAAAAAAAAATATTCTATTATATATATAAAAAATATGCATGTATATAAATACATTTTTTTATTTATTTATTTAATTCTATTTTTTGGGTGGGGAATAGATAATTTTGAAAGTGGCTTATCCCGCAGAACCACTCTTGGTCTGTGGAAATTGGAAAGTTCATAGGGACTATAGTTTACAATTGCTTGAATTTCAGAGTTATTAATTTCATAAAGTTTGTTGTAGAAGCGAAAAGCAATGAATTGGACGTATCTTGATAAGGGAAAGACACCCAAATTGTTTCTGATGTGTTCGTTTCTGATGTAGAAGTCTGATTGAGTGATCAGTCTAAGAAATTAACTTTGCTGACTCTCAATAGGTTTCAGGTTCCTTTACGCAGTGCCATCCCAGATTATGGCTGCATAGGTGATAATAGGGTGAAGGTATGATTTATAAATCAATAGCTTCGATTTGTAGGCAATTAAGAGGTAGAGTTAAGTTTTGGCAGAAATAAATTTATTCTTGATTTTGTTAATATGGGCTTTGCAGGTAAGTTTTTTGTCTACCGTAAGACCGAGGTACTCGACTTTATTTGACAAGAGGACCGAAAAACCGCTTAGTTGAATCTGGGGGGGGGATAGAGAACGTGTCCTAGTAAAAATGACAGCAGCGGATTTGTTTGGATTTATTTTAATTTTCCACTTATTAAGCCGCTCCTCAATGGCCATGATGTGTTCAGTAAGGGTAGCATGGAATTTCCAGTAGAGAGAGCTAGTGGACAAAGGGGGGAGGCGTATATATGAGTAATTTCAACTCATTGAACTTGCTTCTTTAGTGAATTGAGTATAAATAAAAAATCTGATTATAGTTCTATAGAAATGTTCCGTCCACTCCGTTTTGCAGGGACAATTCTAGCATTAAGAAGATATCAGACAATCATTGGCTTAAATTTTGGCCACTAGAGATAAGACATAATTTTTTAAAAAAATGGGATTTACAAATTGTCATAACGCTGTTAAGATGTTTCTAATAATCATGACAATAACTTTATTCAAAGTATGAAAAATTTAATTATTTTATTTTATTGTAAAAATGGACAGAATTTTCCAATAGACATAATATTATACTCTTTATAAATATTAATGCATTATCTTAATAATATAAATATTAATGCATTAAATGCATTAACTTTGTGCAAAATAAATATCTAACAAAAAGCTTGTGTTAAATTGATGGACATTATTTCTATACTATTAATATTAAAAACTAGCTGAGGGATAAAATAAATATGCTCATGGGAAATAAGTTTCAAGTAAATAAACTGTTATAAGAAAAATGAAATTTTGATTATATTAAAATGTTTTAAACAAGTAAATTTTCATTTTAATTCACATAGGAAAATAAATAGCCTTATTTGTTTCCTTTTTTGTCCTGAAATTCATTAAAGCACAGTTTTATTCACCCACGCTTTCTTTATATTTATCGAAGAGAAAATACAGCCCATACCTTAAGATACATTAAAATTTAATTCAACTTTAATATACAAGCAATCATTTAATATATTCAAAGAAAATTTTGACAATCGAATAAGTTATTTACTGAGTTAACCATTAGAGATTTATGAAAGCCTTGAACTGTTTATTTTTATCTTCAAAAATTTAAAGTAAGATAAATTACTTTTACTAAGTGATATTTATTATTCATGAGATACTGTAGCAAATATTGTTCAGTTTAAGCATTTATTTTTACTTAATGTTTAAATCAAAAATTACTAAAATTCCGATACGTGGAAAGTGCTGAATGAATTTCTAAGTAATACAATCAATAACTTTTAACATGTTTATGTAAATAATATCTATCTATCTATCTATCTATCTATCTATCTATCTATCTATATATAT
>JAPDSC010039365.1:24183-47579 GCA_026290005.1 Latrodectus geometricus
TATATATATATATATATATATATATATATATATATATATATATATATTTAGTCCTTTCAGGATATTTTTACACACTACAATTTGTCAAACATAAATGCTATTAATTTATTTTATAATTTCCATAAAGAAAGCATTTCCTAATGTATGCAAAATTTATTTTAGCATTAGGTTTCTCAATTTCTAAATTTATGTTTCATAAATATCCTTTTCTATGTATTTTCAAATTATATTATAAATTTCTATTAGTAAATTCCTTAATTAAAATAACATTAATATATTATGCTTAGTTTAATAAATATATAACAACGGATATTTAAAATTGAAATAATACACAAAAGTAAAATTCATTGTTTGTTAATAGTCTATTTAAAAATTAAATTTATTTGTGCAAAAAAAAAATGTATAACATTAAGAATTCGTAGAAATGTTATTTAATAATATTTTACATAGGAAGTGGTAAAACTTAAATATTATAATTGAAAGTTCCGGAATGTTAAACTAGAAATTAATTTAAATGTTTTTCTGAAAATTTAATTTAAACATTATATTTCAAAATTTAAAATGTGTAAAAATATGTCTCGAATTTTCTTAAGATAGAAGACATTATAAAATGCATAAATTTCATTACTTGAAATATTAATGAATATTCTAAAATTCATATAAATTGATGTTCTTTTCTTTTCTTCTAGGAAATTAAATTATATATAAATATTTTAAAATTGCTTCCACATTAAAACATTTTCTGTAAAAATTACTGTTGCATTGTTATGCAAAATCTATTTAATTTTGGTTTTGTTATTGCTCTTAAGGGATATACAAGCTTTAACCCGTGATAATAAAATATTATTTATTTTCCGATCTTTAGAAATGTTTCAACACATTTATTGAGCTTTTCCCACATATATTTATGTAATCATAAATAAATATATTTATAGAAATTTTTGATGATTTTTTATTCATTTGCTACATATATATGTAAATTATTTGAGATTTTTGTTTGTTACATTTTTCACTGTAATGAAAGTAAGCTACTTAGTAGCTAAGAAAGAGATTTATAATTACGATTAACTGTAATTATATTAATAAACTTCTAGCTATTCATTATTTTTTTAGATACGAAATATTCATCAAATAGAAAACTAAAGATGTTTTATTTAGGAAGTCTAAGAAAGAATCCCCAAAAAGTGGGTTATATCAATTTCTAAGTAAATTATTAAAAATACAAGTTTACAAATAGGGTAAATATTTACTATATTTTTTTATATTTATATTTTATAAGTTAGGCAAAATCTTCTCGAATTTAATTACGAAAGCAAATTTTTCGTACTTTTGTTTCAAAAAGATGAACAGAAATAATTCATGTATGAAATAGCCATCCTATTTCATGCTACATTTAAAACTTTTAAAAGAACATTTTTCAAGAAATAAAAAGTGCTTCAAAGAGATAGCTTTTTGCGTGAAAAAATGTCTCTTGATTAATCGTGTTTTAGGGGAAACTATTTATTCTGTCCCTTTTTAAACAAGAAATTTCATTTTCAAACATTTATTTTTCTAATATAATTAAGTAATTTTTTTTTACTTTCATAAAAAAATATTAGTTTTCATAAAAATATATATTTTTTTTGTATTTTTATAAAATTTTGGTTTTATTTTAAAATTTTATTCAAATTAATAAATAGTTTTTATACAAAATCCTATTTTTACTTAAAAATTTTAAAGCAAATTATTTGAAAAATAAAAATATTAAACAAGGTACTATTTTCAGTTCTTAACAATTGGCTTATAAATTCTGAAATCATAATCACGTGAACTATTTTCCTGTTTTGAAGTGCTATAGAATAGACCATTTTCATTCCATATTGTCAGTGAGATCCGTTTATTTGATTTTACTTTATGAAGTTACATATATGAGAATTTTTTTATTCCTTTTGAATCCTAAAATAAAAACCAAACAGTGTTAAGAGTGGAAAAAATAGAAGTTTTTTTTTCGGCAGGTATCAACAGAAAATACGATAATTTAAAAATGTTTTTATGTCATATTTTAAACTTAGAGAATCATGAGTATAATCATTTCTAATAATGCATTAGTAAGCAAGTGAATTCTCAAATATAAATCAAAATATTTCATTTTATTCTTATAAGAAATAGTTTTTCCAAATTTACTGATATACAGGAATATTTTAATTTTAATTTTATTTATTGGGAGGATTCTTATCATATATTTTTTTTTAATTTAATATTTAAATTTATTTATTTTATATCAATTTTTATTATTGACAATTACTTATTATAGAATGCAAGGTATGCATATGGAAGAAAACTTGCCTTAGTTTAAAATATATATATATAATATTTTCGAACAATTAAAGAATACAGCAATGTATTTTTCTGATTGTAAATTATCAATGATTGAATTAGAAAATTAATTGGTATTTCCTATTTTAGTAGTTTATTAATAGAGATAAACGGGTTTGGTTCTAATATGTTATTAAGGGATTTCTCCAAACAAGGATTTCATTTCTTATCAGATAAATAATTTTGTAATTATATTTTGATTTACTTCAAAAAAAAATTTTATTTCATTGTTAAATGTTCATTTTCTTAGTAACTGTTTTTATTGTTTGATGGTAATTTTTATTATTTTATGTACAACCAGTTTTCATGTATATATAACTCTGTACCTAGAATATTAAACCTCTGAAACTTTTACTATTTTTATAACTCTGAATCCATTGTCATATTATTCTTGTAATAGTTATGGGTTACGTGATTTCTCATAAGGATAAAATTTATAGGAACATAGAATGATTTCATATGCAAAAATTTTTAATTCTGTGAATGAATCCTTGGAACTTGTATCATAAAATTTCGTGAAATATAAGAAATATTATATTTTCAAATATTTGCTTTATTTCTTCTTTCTTGAGTCATTTTATTTGGTATTTCAAATTCGTATGGTTAGTAAATATGTTTATGTGTTACTTTGAATATTTCCCTTAAAACATTGAGAAATCTTGTAAAAAAATGTTACTTATATTACTTTTTTAATGTATGCTAGTTCTAAATGTCTTTTTTAAATAATAATATAATAATCATAATTTAAAATATTTTTGTATGCATATGGCAATTCGCATACAAAAATATTTTACATTATGATAAAATCTAAAAGTATTTTTTTCACGTTTTATTGATTTGTAAGCTTATTTTACTTATTTTGATTTAAAAAATTATCATTTACATAATAATAAGAATCAACAGTAACCAATGGTGAATCTTTGATAATTTACATGATAACATGAGAATATACGTTATCTGAAATATATAATTATTACGTTAGGCATAGCTAAAGTAATTTTAGATAAAAATATTATACTCAAATAAATTAATATACAATGTAAATGAATACACACATCTCACTTTTCAAAATAATATCAATTTCTAAAAATTTTGACATATCTTCTTATATAGCTTCCTCTGAAATAAAAGTTAAAGTTTTCAAGCAAACATTTTATATATCAGTAAGTTATTTGTGGAATATCTAAATTTTGTATTAATTCTTAAAGGAAAGCTCTAAAAGTAAAGAAAAAAACCTATATGAAAAGATTCATAAAAAATAGAAATTTTAAGCTGTTATTTTATTAAAATAATATTTTATTTATCTCCCAAGCTTGTACTTAAAAAAGCTTTATCTTTAGAAAACAGGAAGAATCAATGTCAACAATATTTTATTTGAAAGCGTAAATCAATCAAAATTACACTATAATCGTATCGAACAAAAAAGAAACATTGGTTTCTTATACTGGTTTCCAATACTCAAAAGCACAACCGGAGAAAAAATACGCTGTTGAATGTGTGGTTATGAAACCAAAGAAACTATTTTTAAGGAAAAAAAATGTTTTATTTCTTTAGAAAAAGGGTTTTTCTAAATAGTCAATGACAAATTGAGGTCTCTGAAAATATCTTTTAAAACTTATTCCAATTCACTAACTTTAGAATTGTTTCATGAAAATCAATAATAATTCAATTGATTCTTTAATTATTATTGACTTGACACAAAACTAATACTTGGTTCAAAATACTCCATTATTAAAATGTTCACTATTTTTTTTAAGCTTTTTGTGGGAATATTTGACAAAATTCAAATAGCAGCTAAAATAATTGTGGAATATCATAATTTTTTTTTCTTTTTAAAATTGGTAGTGAAACTACCGAATACTTAATAAAGTTTATAAAATTGATTTACTATTGTTTTTATCATCAGAAATGTTAATCGACAAATAAATTATTTATAATTTATAAAAATCATGTCAGATATTTGTTTTGTATTAAATTAATACATATATATATATATATATATTGACAAAGTAAATATAATAAGCCTCTATTATTTAAGTACATGAGAATTTGATTATATATTTTCTTCTAACAAAGAATTTATTCTCCGTTTTCTCAGGAACAATAACTAAACTACATTAGCTTGGAGCTTTTACTCAGTTAAGCTACTACTTTTACTTTTAGCTTAAGGCTTTTTTTAGCCTCTACAATTACTATAATACAAAAGCTAAATACAACAAATTTCAGAGTTGATAACTCAGAAGATTAATTGACTCCTTGCTTCGCTTTGAGTGTTCGGCTGAGGTGGATATTCATACTTCTTTGGTATGGGCTTCTGAAGTGCACAGAACATTCATTAAGCAAGCCTAATAGCAACTATACTCAGATTGACTCTATCGACTAGAAAACGACTAGAACTCTATCGACTAGAAATGTTAATTCATTTCTGTCGTTAAACATCTCACTAAAACTCGCCAAGCACCAAATATATTGCGAATTGCACAAAACTGTCTTTGATTTCACGGATAATTTTCACAGTTCTGAAAACACCAATTTTTTTTACTCCTATTTTCTTCTATCAGTGTTGCTCAGCCAAACATTTCACAAATTAAATAATTATAAGCTAAATAAATAATTAAGCAGAAATATGATGCATTCATTCAAGTTTTTACACTATATACACATTTTATAAAACTGTATAAAATTATATTGTGATATAAACAAATAAATTTATTCAGATATTTAACTTGGTCGGATTAATACCATGCAATGATATGAATTCTTTTTTTGTTTAATCTGTAAGTAGAAAAGTTGTTTTTTATTAAATCCATTCATTTTTAAAACATAGAACATAAACAATATCTTTTTTCGAAAATAATCTAGTACCTTATTAGTTACCTTTATGGTCAACTACTTTCTAATGGTATAATTTTTCACATTTTTAAATATCATTTCTGTTGATACTTTTGCGGTTACTGTCATCTAGGACCAGCGCCACCTGTTTGTGAATTGAAGTTTAGTTATTTGTTTTACGATGTATCAAGGATGTATTAACTGCTTAAAAATAAAGAGAAAGAAAGAAATAATGAATGGATATTTAATGAAAATATATCTATTTTGGTGTAATATCAAGATAATCACGATGATTCATGTTCAGGAAAAAATACAGACATTCTATCTAAAATATTTTATATTGGAAAAAAAATAGATTAAAATGGGTTAAATAACAGAACTTCTTATCATATTATTCTAAAATTACCAGAAAGCATTGACGATACAAAAATATGTCCTCAATAGTTGATTCGTCTTGAAAAATCAACTGACTCTTACATTATAAGGAATATTATTCTTAGTTCAATTAAATATTTAGATACTAATGCACAGAATACTCAGAGAGCATGTGATGCAAAATATACGACATCAAAGCCTTGATTTGTAATTTTTACTTTGTAGGAGTTCACAAATTATCGCATGTAAATATAAAAAATCTCTTTATTACAAATAAAGTAGCTCTTCAGATTTGTTATCGATGTAAAAATTAAAAAAAAGCAAAGAGTCAGTGAAACATTTTTAAGGAATTTGCTTGATGTTCATAAAAGACATATTCAGAACAGTGTAAGCATGAATCACTTCTTCAAAATCTGTTCGAGAACAACTAATAAGCCTTTAAATACCGAATTGTGTGATGAATGTATTATACTGAAGTTAGTAGATAGCACGCCTTACTCCTAAAAAGTATTCAAAGTGTTAACACTTTTTTCTTCAAGTGTAGCAAGTAAAGTACCAAGAAAAACTTTTTTGCTTAAAATACATTTTTCCAAATATAAAAAGACTAAAAAATCTCCAGAAGGTTTTGGTAATTATGGTAAAAATAGCTGTAGTAAACACTCCATATGTATTTACAAAAACTAATGTGAAATATTATAAGTATTTTCTAATCAACTTTTTCATATTCATATAATTTGTGCTATTTAAAAGAAAATAAATTTAAAATGGTTAATAATTATCGTGTAGTAATTTTTATTTACAAAAAGAAAATAGTTGATTGGCGTTCTTAGCCCCATCATGCGTTTTCGTGTAAATACTTGAAGTGTGCTTTCTCAGAGATTAAAATTAGTTTAAATATATTCTGTAAGAAATTTTGAGCTTTAGAACAATGTAGCTACAATTCAAGGAAATTTTTGATTCGATGCTAATATCGAATCAAACATTTTGCTTCCGTCGATGTTAGTTCTAACAAAAAATATTAAATATTTTGTGAATGCAGTAGTTAAATTCCCTTACCTCTCTGACAAAAATATAAAAAATCAATAAATCTAAAGATTTTCTTGGATGATCATAGTTTGAAACAAATGAATGAATAATGATGATATTTTATTTAATGTTTCATCTGAGAAAAAGTATGAAAATTGCTTCCAATCCACATTGAATTACTTAACTTACAGATTAATGTGAAGGTGCATATTAATCATGTTTGGTAGACATGCATCTAAATAGGAAACCTCCATTGCTTTTAATTATTTTATCCTAAATAGTTTTACATCATCATAAATGTCAACAACAAAGTCAATCATAAAAATGAACATAAATGTTACACATTAACATTAAAATATTTTTCAACAACTTGTAGAAAAAAAATGGTGTACTTTTAATAGATACTTATTATTTTTTTCCCAGAAATATTTTATAGTTTGTAGGTCGAATTCGCATATTAAGTTGGAAGTCCCTGTGATATCTATCTAGTATCTATCGTGATAGTAGTGCATGTAGTATCTATCCTGATCCTGAGCCCTCAAGCTTAATAGCTATCGCTGAATATAGTGGATGAAATATATTCCGGTAATTTAAGTCTTAGCATTACATATTCTAATATTTTTCAATAAAATGTTTGAACACATTATAAGTATCATCGATTAACTAATTTTACCATAATCTATATATTACTCATAATTTATTCCAAAAGATCGGTTTTAATATTTAAATTAAGATTTATTACTACAGCAAAGAATTATAAGTTGAAGTTAGTAGATTTAAAAAAAACATATTTAATTATTTAGAAAAGTGTCTCATCATCCATGTACACATGTTCAGAACAAAATGAAAAATGATGTAATGATCAGATGTAAATGTAACATCAGTAAATCATAATTAAAGAGAAAATGCTTATAAATTGTAAAAGATCTGAGAAACTGTTTTGATATAATTTTTATTTTATGAGATAAATCTGGATAAATTCTTTTAATGGATTGCAATGGAAAATTTTAATTTTTTCTCATACATTCTTCAATTTCTCATATTGATCTCAATAGATATCATCAAATTTTCTTATTATTCATAATGTTTTGTTTTACTAAGTTGTCCATACTTTTTTTTTTGCTTCTTAGTACCCAATTTGCTTTTTCACAAACTATTTTTTTATTGTTAATTTCGCTTCCATGATAGATATGCTTAAGAAACTGCTATGTACATGCTTATTTATGAAACTTTATTGATGAACAAATAAACAAATATTCTGATGAATAAATATTAATATTGATTATTCAATACAAGGAAATAATGTCCTGCTTGGTTAGGGCATTCATTCACTTTAACGGGAGGTAGTGAGTTTGAAACCCGACCGAAGATCCGTGGTGTTCGCTAATGTCAGCTTCGACACATTAAATACGAATAGTCGCAATATTTTCTAAATGATACCTCTGTGGGTGTTTGGCCAAGTCTACAGATTTTCTGCCTGGTATTTGATTTTAAATTATGAAGACTCACCTACATTCGGGTTATATATATATATATATATATATATATATATATTATTAGTTATTTTTTTTACATTATTTTTTTGTTTTTCTAATAAGTTTTCATATATATATTTTACATTTTGTTCATTTTTATATTTTTTAAACTGAATCATAAACAAGGAAATCACATAAAAACAAAAAATAAAATGATATATTTCTGTATTAGTAAGAAAAAAAATTATATTGATTTCTATCAAATTTAAATCAAAATCTTTATTACAATCGAAAAAGTTTATCTTCAGTGAATTATCGTGTGGAATATTTGAACAGGATTTTCCGCTCATAGAAATGTTTCAAGAGAAACTCCAATTGATTTATGGACAAGAAAGTTTCTTGTCCAATGCCTTATCTCGTTAGGGGGACGTTTCCTTTTGATTTTTTAAAAAGGAAAAGAATTCAAAGATTTTTCTTAGAATTATTTATTCTTTGAATTTTTTTTCTTACAAAGATTTTTCCTAATAAATTGAGTTTTCGAGAATGAAAATAAAAGAAGATAGAGATTCAAGACTAACATAATATAAGCTAAAATTTATCCGCTCTTGAAATTTGGCTTTAAACTTTATGAAAGATGGAGACTGATTTTTCAAACTGAAGAAAATATATTTTTAGAGACTTACATTTAACTATATCATTTAATTAAATTGTTTATATAACGCTTACATTTACCATTCCTCTCAAATTCTACGACAAAGACACTTTACATTTTTCTTGTTTTGTATCGAAGTATTTTTTTTAAATAAAACAATTATGTTATTTATATTTTGCTGTTTAATAGTTTGAATTGATACATTCTTTTAAATCATTGATATATTTTACTAATACTACTTCACTTATTACAAATGTGTGTTAGAAAGTTGTAATATTCATATAAATTAACAAGCTATTTTTGATTTCGTCTAAATAGAATAAATTAGAAATAAAAAAATCTAAACTTATTTTCATCTAAACAAATTAGTTTAATTTTATGGAAAATATGCTTTTTATCATTGTATTCATAATTGTATAATTAATTGAATTTGAAATTATTTCATGCATGCAAGTAACTTTTGTGAGACAATTTTTGATTAGATTGTAAGTAAGTCATTTAGTTTTATTATAATGAACCAAATTTGATATTGAAAATGTATAGATAACAGGAAGAACATAGCAAGTACTTAGAGGAATATTCAAATAAATTATTTTTTGGATTAATAGTTACTTATATTGAACAAGAAAAGAATTTTCGAATAAAATAAAACTCAATGTTGTCAAATGTCATTCGAAATGTCAGCAATTCAATTTGACAATACGATAAATATGTCCTTGTATATTTGTATTTCACAAAATCAGATTTTTTCACTAGTTTTATATGTAAGTATATTTCCGAATACTATTGAAATGACAATTGCAAAAATATTGATTGAAAAGATATCCTGGAGTTAATATTCCACAATAATAATATTTGAGAAAAACAACTTTTCTCCAATATAAGTAATTTCTTAAACTATTTTAAATAGAAAGTGTTTTAAATACAAAAAGCTTTCCGTAGTTAAATTTATTTTCTAATAATAAATTTTTTTTCACACAACAGTATACGTTAGCATCACAAAAAGGAATTTTATCGTCTTAAATTACGTAAACTTTTATAAAACGTGCTGAGCAAGCTTAATTTATTATTATTTTGAAGTAAAGAAATAAAAATTGATGAAAATGTGTGAAAAAGCATTGTTTTGTTTTTACAGTTAGTATTCTTTTATTTATTCCTAATTGACAGGGGCATTTGTATTATAATCATAAATTGATTGTAAACATACATTTTGGTTAAGATTGCTGAGAATATCATAACAGCATACTTAACAAATTTATGAGAACAAAATAAAGATAATTATTTTTATTTTTCCATAAATTTCTTGTTGAGAATATCTTATACAAGGATTTTTAGTTTAAGAAAAAATTTATGTAGGTTCAATGTCTGATTTTGGAATGGATTATCTTTGGTAATCTATAATTATGGGTGAAGTCAGGGAATTCTTTTAACTGCATGATTTTAGGTTGTGATTAAAACAACTCGTGATTCTTCAACATTAATAATAAAAATGGTTTTTTCTTAAAAATATTCATAATTTAAAATATTTACGACATTTTTATTATCTTTCATTATAATAGCAAACAAATTTATTTTCATTTATGATAATTGTTCTCATTAGTTGGCCGAAAATTTAAGAAATTATTCTCAACTGTTTAAAATCAATGACGTGAAAAATATTTTAATATATGTGATATAGACAATTAAAATTATAGACAGTAAAGTATAGACAATTAAATAACTTTTCTGAGGAATTTAATCAGAAATAAATAACGAAAATGAAGAAATATTTTGAAATTTTAAAATTATATATAGTAGTTTAATGAAATAAAAATATCTCAAATTAATCTCGAAATCTTTAAACGGATATAAAGGTAATTAATAATTATGCTAAAAGTTAAATTTTAAATATTAATATGGTTAAAAGTCTTAATATTTCAAATAAAGTAATTAATATTTTAAAATAATAAAAACATTTAATGTTTTTATTATTTTAAAATATTAATTACTTTATTTGAAATATTAAGACTTTTAACCATATTAATATTTAAAATTTAACTTTTAGCATAATTATTAATTACCTTTATATCCGTTTAAAGATTTCGAGATTAATTTGAGATATTTTTATTTCATTAAACTACTATATATAATTTTAAAATTTCAAAATATTTCTTCATTTTCGTTATTTATTTCTGATTAAATTCCTCAGAAAAGTTATTTAATTGTCTATACTTTACTGTCTATAATTTTAATTGTCTATATCACATATATTAAAATATTTTTCACGTCATTGATTTTAAACAGTTGAGAATAATTTCTTAAATTTTCGGCCAACTAATGAGAACAATTATCATAAATGAAAATAAATTTGTTTGCTATTATAATGAAAGATAATAAAAATGTCGTAAATATTTTAAATTATGAATATTTTTAAGAAAAAACCATTTTTATTATTAATGTTGAAGAATCACGAGTTGTTTTAATCACAACCTAAAATCATGCAGTTAAAAGAATTCCCTGACTTCACCCATAATTATAGATTACCAAAGATAATCCATTCCAAAATCAGACATTGAACCTACATAAATTTTTTCTTAAACTAAAAATCCTTGTATAAGATATTCTCAACAAGAAATTTATGGAAAAATAAAAATAATTATCTTTATTTTGTTCTCATAAATTTGTTAAGTATGCTGTTATGATATTCTCAGCAATCTTAACCAAAATGTATGTTTACAATCAATTTATGATTATAATACAAATGCCCCTGTCAATTAGGAATAAATAAAAGAATACTAACTGTAAAAACAAAACAATGCTTTTTCACACATTTTCATCAATTTTTATTTCTTTACTTCAAAATAATAATAAATTAAGCTTGCTCAGCACGTTTTATAAAAGTTTACGTAATTTAAGACGATAAAATTCCTTTTTGTGATGCTAACGTATACTGTTGTGTGAAAAAAAATTTATTATTAGAAAATAAATTTAACTACGGAAAGCTTTTTGTATTTAAAACACTTTCTATTTAAAATAGTTTAAGAAATTACTTATATTGGAGAAAAGTTGTTTTTCTCAAATATTATTATTGTGGAATATTAACTCCAGGATATCTTTTCAATCAATATTTTTGCAATTGTCATTTCAATAGTATTCGGAAATATACTTACATATAAAACTAGTGAAAAAATCTGATTTTGTGAAATACAAATATACAAGGACATATTTATCGTATTGTCAAATTGAATTGCTGACATTTCGAATGACATTTGACAACATTGAGTTTTATTTTATTCGAAAATTCTTTTCTTGTTCAATATAAGTAACTATTAATCCAAAAAATAATTTATTTGAATATTCCTCTAAGTACTTGCTATGTTCTTCCTGTTATCTATACATTTTCAATATCAAATTTGGTTCATTATAATAAAACTAAATGACTTACTTACAATCTAATCAAAAATTGTCTCACAAAAGTTACTTGCATGCATGAAATAATTTCAAATTCAATTAATTATACAATTATGAATACAATGATAAAAAGCATATTTTCCATAAAATTAAACTAATTTGTTTAGATGAAAATAAGTTTAGATTTTTTTATTTCTAATTTATTCTATTTAGACGAAATCAAAAATAGCTTGTTAATTTATATGAATATTACAACTTTCTAACACACATTTGTAATAAGTGAAGTAGTATTAGTAAAATATATCAATGATTTAAAAGAATGTATCAATTCAAACTATTAAACAGCAAAATATAAATAACATAATTGTTTTATTTAAAAAAAATACTTCGATACAAAACAAGAAAAATGTAAAGTGTCTTTGTCGTAGAATTTGAGAGGAATGGTAAATGTAAGCGTTATATAAACAATTTAATTAAATGATATAGTTAAATGTAAGTCTCTAAAAATATATTTTCTTCAGTTTGAAAAATCAGTCTCCATCTTTCATAAAGTTTAAAGCCAAATTTCAAGAGCGGATAAATTTTAGCTTATATTATGTTAGTCTTGAATCTCTATCTTCTTTTATTTTCATTCTCGAAAACTCAATTTATTAGGAAAAATCTTTGTAAGAAAAAAAATTCAAAGAATAAATAATTCTAAGAAAAATCTTTGAATTCTTTTCCTTTTTAAAAAATCAAAAGGAAACGTCCCCCTAACGAGATAAGGCATTGGACAAGAAACTTTCTTGTCCATAAATCAATTGGAGTTTCTCTTGAAACATTTCTATGAGCGGAAAATCCTGTTCAAATATTCCACACGATAATTCACTGAAGATAAACTTTTTCGATTGTAATAAAGATTTTGATTTAAATTTGATAGAAATCAATATAATTTTTTTTTCTTACTAATACAGAAATATATCATTTTATTTTTTGTTTTTATGTGATTTCCTTGTTTATGATTCAGTTTAAAAAATATAAAAATGAACAAAATGTAAAATATATATATGAAAACTTATTAGAAAAACAAAAAAATAATGTAAAAAAAATAACTAATAATATATATATATATATATATATATATATATATAACCCGAATGTAGGTGAGTCTTCATAATTTAAAATCAAATACCAGGCAGAAAATCTGTAGACTTGGCCAAACACCCACAGAGGTATCATTTAGAAAATATTGCGACTATTCGTATTTAATGTGTCGAAGCTGACATTAGCGAACACCACGGATCTTCGGTCGGGTTTCAAACTCACTACCTCCCGTTAAAGTGAATGAATGCCCTAACCAAGCAGGACATTATTTCCTTGTATTGAATAATCAATATTAATATTTATTCATCAGAATATTTGTTTATTTGTTCATCAATAAAGTTTCATAAATAAGCATGTACATAGCAGTTTCTTAAGCATATCTATCATGGAAGCGAAATTAACAATAAAAAAATAGTTTGTGAAAAAGCAAATTGGGTACTAAGAAGCAAAAAAAAAAGTATGGACAACTTAGTAAAACAAAACATTATGAATAATAAGAAAATTTGATGATATCTATTGAGATCAATATGAGAAATTGAAGAATGTATGAGAAAAAATTAAAATTTTCCATTGCAATCCATTAAAAGAATTTATCCAGATTTATCTCATAAAATAAAAATTATATCAAAACAGTTTCTCAGATCTTTTACAATTTATAAGCATTTTCTCTTTAATTATGATTTACTGATGTTACATTTACATCTGATCATTACATCATTTTTCATTTTGTTCTGAACATGTGTACATGGATGATGAGACACTTTTCTAAATAATTAAATATGTTTTTTTTAAATCTACTAACTTCAACTTATAATTCTTTGCTGTAGTAATAAATCTTAATTTAAATATTAAAACCGATCTTTTGGAATAAATTATGAGTAATATATAGATTATGGTAAAATTAGTTAATCGATGATACTTATAATGTGTTCAAACATTTTATTGAAAAATATTAGAATATGTAATGCTAAGACTTAAATTACCGGAATATATTTCATCCACTATATTCAGCGATAGCTATTAAGCTTGAGGGCTCAGGATCAGGATAGATACTACATGCACTACTATCACGATAGATACTAGATAGATATCACAGGGACTTCCAACTTAATATGCGAATTCGACCTACAAACTATAAAATATTTCTGGGAAAAAAATAATAAGTATCTATTAAAAGTACACCATTTTTTTTCTACAAGTTGTTGAAAAATATTTTAATGTTAATGTGTAACATTTATGTTCATTTTTATGATTGACTTTGTTGTTGACATTTATGATGATGTAAAACTATTTAGGATAAAATAATTAAAAGCAATGGAGGTTTCCTATTTAGATGCATGTCTACCAAACATGATTAATATGCACCTTCACATTAATCTGTAAGTTAAGTAATTCAATGTGGATTGGAAGCAATTTTCATACTTTTTCTCAGATGAAACATTAAATAAAATATCATCATTATTCATTCATTTGTTTCAAACTATGATCATCCAAGAAAATCTTTAGATTTATTGATTTTTTATATTTTTGTCAGAGAGGTAAGGGAATTTAACTACTGCATTCACAAAATATTTAATATTTTTTGTTAGAACTAACATCGACGGAAGCAAAATGTTTGATTCGATATTAGCATCGAATCAAAAATTTCCTTGAATTGTAGCTACATTGTTCTAAAGCTCAAAATTTCTTACAGAATATATTTAAACTAATTTTAATCTCTGAGAAAGCACACTTCAAGTATTTACACGAAAACGCATGATGGGGCTAAGAACGCCAATCAACTATTTTCTTTTTGTAAATAAAAATTACTACACGATAATTATTAACCATTTTAAATTTATTTTCTTTTAAATAGCACAAATTATATGAATATGAAAAAGTTGATTAGAAAATACTTATAATATTTCACATTAGTTTTTGTAAATACATATGGAGTGTTTACTACAGCTATTTTTACCATAATTACCAAAACCTTCTGGAGATTTTTTAGTCTTTTTATATTTGGAAAAATGTATTTTAAGCAAAAAAGTTTTTCTTGGTACTTTACTTGCTACACTTGAAGAAAAAAGTGTTAACACTTTGAATACTTTTTAGGAGTAAGGCGTGCTATCTACTAACTTCAGTATAATACATTCATCACACAATTCGGTATTTAAAGGCTTATTAGTTGTTCTCGAACAGATTTTGAAGAAGTGATTCATGCTTACACTGTTCTGAATATGTCTTTTATGAACATCAAGCAAATTCCTTAAAAATGTTTCACTGACTCTTTGCTTTTTTTTAATTTTTACATCGATAACAAATCTGAAGAGCTACTTTATTTGTAATAAAGAGATTTTTTATATTTACATGCGATAATTTGTGAACTCCTACAAAGTAAAAATTACAAATCAAGGCTTTGATGTCGTATATTTTGCATCACATGCTCTCTGAGTATTCTGTGCATTAGTATCTAAATATTTAATTGAACTAAGAATAATATTCCTTATAATGTAAGAGTCAGTTGATTTTTCAAGACGAATCAACTATTGAGGACATATTTTTGTATCGTCAATGCTTTCTGGTAATTTTAGAATAATATGATAAGAAGTTCTGTTATTTAACCCATTTTAATCTATTTTTTTTTCCAATATAAAATATTTTAGATAGAATGTCTGTATTTTTTCCTGAACATGAATCATCGTGATTATCTTGATATTACACCAAAATAGATATATTTTCATTAAATATCCATTCATTATTTCTTTCTTTCTCTTTATTTTTAAGCAGTTAATACATCCTTGATACATCGTAAAACAAATAACTAAACTTCAATTCACAAACAGGTGGCGCTGGTCCTAGATGACAGTAACCGCAAAAGTATCAACAGAAATGATATTTAAAAATGTGAAAAATTATACCATTAGAAAGTAGTTGACCATAAAGGTAACTAATAAGGTACTA
The DNA here is from genome assembly GCA_026290005.1 of Latrodectus geometricus. Lineage (NCBI taxonomy): Eukaryota > Metazoa > Arthropoda > Arachnida > Araneae > Theridiidae > Latrodectus > Latrodectus geometricus. The sequence continues at coordinate 40,315 of JAPDSC010039365.1, forward strand.
GATTATTTTCGAAAAAAGATATTGTTTATGTTCTATGTTTTAAAAATGAATGGATTTAATAAAAAACAACTTTTCTACTTACAGATTAAACAAAAAAAGAATTCATATCATTGCATGGTATTAATCCGACCAAGTTAAATATCTGAATAAATTTATTTGTTTATATCACAATATAATTTTATACAGTTTTATAAAATGTGTATATAGTGTAAAAACTTGAATGAATGCATCATATTTCTGCTTAATTATTTATTTAGCTTATAATTATTTAATTTGTGAAATGTTTGGCTGAGCAACACTGATAGAAGAAAATAGGAGTAAAAAAAATTGGTGTTTTCAGAACTGTGAAAATTATCCGTGAAATCAAAGACAGTTTTGTGCAATTCGCAATATATTTGGTGCTTGGCGAGTTTTAGTGAGATGTTTAACGACAGAAATGAATTAACATTTCTAGTCGATAGAGTTCTAGTCGTTTTCTAGTCGATAGAGTCAATCTGAGTATAGTTGCTATTAGGCTTGCTTAATGAATGTTCTGTGCACTTCAGAAGCCCATACCAAAGAAGTATGAATATCCACCTCAGCCGAACACTCAAAGCGAAGCAAGGAGTCAATTAATCTTCTGAGTTATCAACTCTGAAATTTGTTGTATTTAGCTTTTGTATTATAGTAATTGTAGAGGCTAAAAAAAGCCTTAAGCTAAAAGTAAAAGTAGTAGCTTAACTGAGTAAAAGCTCCAAGCTAATGTAGTTTAGTTATTGTTCCTGAGAAAACGGAGAATAAATTCTTTGTTAGAAGAAAATATATAATCAAATTCTCATGTACTTAAATAATAGAGGCTTATTATATTTACTTTGTCAATATATATATATATATATATGTATTAATTTAATACAAAACAAATATCTGACATGATTTTTATAAATTATAAATAATTTATTTGTCGATTAACATTTCTGATGATAAAAACAATAGTAAATCAATTTTATAAACTTTATTAAGTATTCGGTAGTTTCACTACCAATTTTAAAAAGAAAAAAAAATTATGATATTCCACAATTATTTTAGCTGCTATTTGAATTTTGTCAAATATTCCCACAAAAAGCTTAAAAAAAATAGTGAACATTTTAATAATGGAGTATTTTGAACCAAGTATTAGTTTTGTGTCAAGTCAATAATAATTAAAGAATCAATTGAATTATTATTGATTTTCATGAAACAATTCTAAAGTTAGTGAATTGGAATAAGTTTTAAAAGATATTTTCAGAGACCTCAATTTGTCATTGACTATTTAGAAAAACCCTTTTTCTAAAGAAATAAAACATTTTTTTTCCTTAAAAATAGTTTCTTTGGTTTCATAACCACACATTCAACAGCGTATTTTTTCTCCGGTTGTGCTTTTGAGTATTGGAAACCAGTATAAGAAACCAATGTTTCTTTTTTGTTCGATACGATTATAGTGTAATTTTGATTGATTTACGCTTTCAAATAAAATATTGTTCACATTGCTTCTTCCTGTTTCCTAAAGATAAAGCTTTTTTAAGTACAAGCTTGGGAGATAAATAAAATATCATTTAATGAAATAACATTTTAAAATTTCTTTTTTTTATGAAACTTTTCATATAGGTTTTTTTTCTTTACTTTTAGAGCTTTCCTTTAAGAATTAATACAAAATTTACATATTCCACAAATAACTTACTGATATATAAAATGTTTGCTTGAAAACTTAAACTTTTATTACAGAGGAAGCTATATGTGAAGATATGTGAAAATTTTTAGAAATTGATATTATTTTTAAAAGTGAGATGTGTATTCATTAACATTGCATATTAACTTATTTCAGTATAATATTTTTTACTAAAATTACTTTAGCTTGTGTGTGCCTAACGTAATAATTATATATTTCAGATAACGTATATTCTCATGTTATCATGTAAATTATAAAAGAATCACCATTGGTTACTGTTGATTCTTATTATTATGTAAATGATAATTTTATAAATCAAAATAAGTAAAATAAGCTTACGAATCAATAAAACGTGAAAAAAATACTTTTAGATTTTATCATAATGTAAAATATTTTTGTATGCAAATTGCCATATGCATACAAAAATATTTTAAATTATGATTATTGCATTATTATTTAAAAAAGACATTAAAAACTAGCATACATTAAAAAAGTAATATAAGTAAAATCTTTTTACAAGATTTCTCAATGTTTTCAGGAAAATATTCAAAGTTACACATAAAACTGTTTACTAACCATACGAATTTGAAATACCAAATAAAATGATTTAAGAAAGAAGAAATAAAGCAAATATTTGAAAATATAATATTTCTTATATTTCACGAAATTTTATGATACAAATTCCAAGGATTCACTCACAGAATTTAAAATTTTTGCATATGAAATCATTCTATGTTCCTATAAATTTTATTCCTTATGAGAAATCACGTAACCCATAACTATTACAAGAATAATATGACAATGGATTCCGAGTTATAAAAATGGTAAAAGTTTCAGAGGTTTAATATTCTAGGTACAGAGTTATATATACATGAAAACTGGTTGTACATAAAATAATAAAAATTACCATCAAGCAATAAAAACAGTTGCTAAGAAAATGAACATTTAACAATGAAATTAAATTTTTTTTTGAAGTAAATCAAAATAATTTACAAAATTATTTATCTGATAAGAAATGAAATCCTTGCTTGGAGAAATCTCTTAATAACATATTAGTACTAATCCCGTTTATCTCTATTAATAAACTACTAAAATAGGAAATACCAATTAATTTTCTAATTCAATCATTGATAATTTACAATCAGAAAAATACATTGCTGTATTCTTTAATTGTTCGAAAATATTATATATATATATTTTAAACTAAGGCAAGTTTTCTTCCATATGCATACCTTGCATTCTATAATAAGTAATTGTCAATAATAAAAATTGATATAAAATAAATAAATTTAAATATTAAATTAAAAAAGACTGTATGATAAGAATCATCCCAATAAAAAAAATGAAAATGAAAATACTCCTGTATATCAGTAAATTTGGACAAACTATTTCTTATAAGAATAAAATGAAATATTTTGATTTATACTTGAGAATTCACTTGCTTACTAATGCATTATCAGAACTGATTTTACTCATGATTCTCTTAGTTTGAAATATGATATAAAAACATTTTTAAATTATCGTATTTTCTGTTGATACCTGCCGAAAAAAAACTTCTATTTTTTCCACTCTTAACAATGTTTGGTTTTTATTTTAGGATTCAAAAGGAATAAAAAAATTCACATATATGTAACTTCATAAAGTAAAATCAAATAAACGGATCACACTGACAATATGGAATGAAAATGGTCTATTCTATAGCACTTCAAAACAGGAAATAATTCACGTGATTATGATTTCAGAATTTATAAGCCAATTGTTAAGAACCGAAAATAGTACCTTGTTTAATATTTTTATTTTTCCAATAATTTGCTTTAAAATGTTTAAGTAAAAATTGGATTTTATATAAAAACTATTTATTAATTTGAATAAAACTTTAAAATAAAAACCAAAATTTTATAAAAATATAAAAAAAATATATATTTTTATAAAAATTAATATTTTTTTATGAAAGTAAAAAATAATTACTTAATTATATTAGAAAAATAAATGTTTGAAAATGAAATTTCTTGTTTAAAAAGGGACAAAATAAATAGTTTCCCCAAAAACACGATTAACCAAGAGACATTTTTTCACGCAAAAAGCTATCTCTTTGAAACATTTTTTATTTCTTGAAAAATGTTCTTTTAAAAGTTTTAAATGTAGCATGAAATAGGATGGCTATTTCATACATGAATTATTTCTGTTCATCTTTTTGAAACAAAAGTATGAAAAATTTGCTTTTATAATTAAATTCGAGAAGATTTTGCCTATACATATAAAATATAAATATGAAAAATGTAATAAATATATACCCTATTTGTACACTTGTATTTTTAATAATTTACTTAAAAATTGATAGAACTCACTTTTTAGGGAATCTTTCTTAGTCTTCCTAAATAAAATATCTTTAGCTTTCCATTTAATGAATATTTCGTATTTAAAAAATAATGAATAGCTAGATGTTTATTTATATAATTACAGTTAATCATAATTATAAATATCAATTTTTATGCCTTATATCTATTTCTTAGGTACTAAGTAGTTTACTTGCATTCCAGTGAAACATATGACAAACAAAAATCTCAAATAATTGACATTTATATGTAACAAATGAAAAAAAAAATCCTCAAAAATGTCTATAAATATATTTATTTATGATTACATAAATGTTGGTAGGAAACCCTCAATAAATGTATTGAAACACTTCTAAAGTTCGGAAAATAAATAATATTTTTTAACACAGGTTTAAGCTTGTGTATCCCTTAATAACAATACTACAACCAAAATTAAACAAAACTAAATAGATTTTGCATAACATTGCAACAAAATTTTTTTCAGAAAATATTTTAATGTGGAAGCTATTTTAAAACATTTAATTTTATTTCCTGGCAGAAAAAAAGAACATCAATTTATGTGAATTTTAGAATATTTATTAATATTTTTATGAAATAAAATTTATTCAATTTATAATTATTCTATTTAGAAAACTTGAAACACATTTTTACACATATTTTTAATTTTAATTTTTAAAATATAATGTTTAAATATAAACTTTCAGAAACGCATATAAATTAATTTAACGTTTAGTTTAACGTTTCAGTACTTTCAATAAATATTTTAATATTTTAGTTTTGCTCCTTTCTAAGTAAAATATTATTAAATAGCATTTCTACGAATTCTTAATGTTAAACAAATTTCATTTTTTTTGCATAAATAAATTTAATTAAATAAATGTTGCATAAATAAATTTAGTTATAGACTATTAATAAATAATGAATTTCACTTTTGTGTATTATTTCAATTTTAAATATCTGATGTGTTTTATATTTATTAAACTAAGCATAATGTGTTAATGCTATTTTAATTAAAGAATTTGCTAACAGAAATTTATATTATAACTTCAAATTACATAGAAAAAGATATTTTGGAAACATAACTTTAACAACAGAGAAATCTTTTGCTAAAATAATTTTTGCATACATTAGGAAATGCCTCCTTTGTGGAAATTATAAAATAAATTAATAGCATTTATGATTGAAAAATTTTAGTGTGTTAAAATATCCTGAAAGGACTAAAAATATATATAAAATGAAGAAATAAAAAAAATGCCATATCAAAATTTTTAGGCATTCATGATTTTTTTGTTAAATTTGTATTTTAAAAAAATGATTATTCAACATGAGGATATACTAATGAATTGTGTGACTTTAGTACTACTTATCATCGATACATTATAAGTAGTACTGATAATTGAATTGTATAGTAATTGAATTGTAAGCTATATTAGGAAAGTTTCATGAAATCACATTCATTACGAGAAGAAATATAAAACTTTTATTAAGACGAATGTGTGTTTTTCTTTTTTTGTTTCATATGATGTTTAGTAAATATTAATCAACATCATTGATTTTTAAATAAATATATATTTTTTCCTCAAAACGACTATAACTTAAGAAATATTTTTTAAAAAATTAAAAAGAAGAACAAAATTTTAAGTAAGAATTTTTAATGATATATCAGTCTTATCTTTTTTTAACTATTTGAGTAAATTGCATTATTTTTAGATAATTAGATTATAAATTTATGGCAAAATATTAACTTTCAATGTTTTTATGTGCAGCTCTTTAACAAAATGCGTAATTTATAAATATGCAATGATGTAAACAAAAAATAAATCATTAAAAAGAAGTTAATGATGTGAAAAACATTTTTTAAGACAGATAAAACAATGCAATTATTTGTCATTTTCTGCTTTCTAAAACAATTTGTATTAATATCTAGTATTAAAAATAAGGCAAATTTAAAGTACATACACAAATGTTCACAATTAAGAGCATATTTTAATGAATTTTTTAAAAGAACAACGTGGAATACAAAATCACTACTTTGAAGCAACAATGCGAATCATGAGCGTCGAATAAGTAAGGGTACAAGTTTGCGGAGTTATTAAGAAAAACTGACTATCTAAGCTCTCTTTACGAAATACGCTTTTCGTTCGCTAGTACACATCTCAAAATGTTTTGGTGTTTTTGTGCAAAAATGGATTAAATTCAAATTGTAACAATAAAAAATTATCAATAACTCTTAGATGATGGAATGAGGTGGCGAGTTATGGGGAGGTTTGTAGCAGATTAGTCATAAGTCCAGATTTCCAAAATGTAACACACAGCGTCTTGTGAAATTTATAGAAAGAGTTAAAGGAGGCAGGGTCTATTGATAGAAAGTCAAGGCAAGATATTGCAAAAGCTAAGGCAGACAAAGACGGCTCAAATTTGTCATTTCATTCTTCAATGTCGTACCTTTAAATATCCGAAGTTAATAAAAAATCAATTTATGTTATATACCATTAGGATTGTGTGTTTATCGGTTTTTATGACTCAAGATCTAAAATTAAGTACCACAAATAGGGCTCCCAAAGATGATTGATTTCAAGTAAATTTTCCACATTTTAAAATTATTTCACAAATTCTTAAATTATTAAAGGGTTTAAAATTTCAGAAATCTTAAGTTCAAGTAAGGTGAAGTTTTTGTGTCTTCACCAATAAATCTGTTTAGTCTCATTTCCTCTGGAACAATGTATCAAGATAGAACATCTTAAAAATTATATTCACTTTTATTTGTATATGTGGAATGATTATCTCGGAAATATTAAATTTGGACTCTTAAATTTTGTTCCCTGAGTTAATAGCTTAAGTTTGAGAAAGTATTTTTTTATAATTTAATAACTATGTCTTTTAAAACTAACAGCAAATTTACTTTCACAGAAATTACATTTCCAATTAATGTCTTTTTCTCGCTATAAATCATGCCAAAAACATCTGGTTATGTCAAATCCACCAAAAAGAAAATCTTTCTCATCAGAAAATATCATATTTTTCATCTTTTATTACCTTGTAGACATTTAGTTATTTGCACTTTAAGTAACATTATTTTATGCTTTGCAAATGCTAGTTTCTTCAAATACCAACTAGTTTTTACAAATATCATTACATATATTCCAGATTCTTGAAACATTTGAATTAAGATTTTTATATGATAGTTACTAAAATTCTTCTTTAAGGTTCGTATTCGTTTCTTAAAAATACTTAAAATAAATAAA
>JAPDSC010039373.1:0-16167 GCA_026290005.1 Latrodectus geometricus
ATGGTTAGTTCCTATCCTGAGTCTAGCCAATAATGATTTTTAACTCCCATTTATGAATTAAAAATCTTGTAAATCTCTGCTTCTGGCAGTTTTTTTTTTTTTTTTTTTTTTTTTTCATATATAACGCCTAAGAACTTGAACAACGAAGAAGCACATTAATGAGAATATAGAAAGGAGAAAAATCTAGAAATTTGAGCCGTTATGTAGTTTGTTTCGTTTCAATTGTAGAAAAAGATTGATTCGGTTCTACTGAGGATTTGTCCCTGAAGAAATGAATGTGTTTATTAGTCGAAGTAAAAAGCAAATTTAAAGACTAGACGTAGATTTTAAATTAAAATTTGTTATAATATATGAAAGGACAATTTGTTGATAACTTCAAAAAACTTGGAAAAATTCCTTAAAACCAGCTTGTGCTCCCTTTCGAAAATAAATTCCTGTTGATAGTTATGTCATTGAAGAAAAATCCAACTACTATTCTATGAAACTGAGTATAATTGATTTCAAATCATCAGACGGTTGGCTCCAAAAATATTTAAAATAAGTTGCGATAAGAGCTTAAGTAAAACCGGATAAAATTTCGGAAATTCAATGGAAAGGAGATTTGAAATTAGTACTTTAAAAGTACGATCCAAAAGTAATGTTGTAAAATGTAGTTGGCGAGAAAATATTTTTTTTTTTTGTCTATTTTCGTAAGAATGAATATCTGACAAGATATTTCAATACCAAAATCTTGCGACTGTACTGGTTTAAAATATAAATCTTTAAATTAAATTGCTTCAGGAATTTTATTCTAATTCAAAACTTATCAACAAACTGATTTGGAAGTAATTTTGAAATCTTCAATCTCTATGTTCTTTGTTTTTATTCATAACAATTTAATAAAAAAGCTTATGTCCATAGTGACGCACTAATTCAAGAATGGATAGACATAGCAACACTTGTTTCAAAGGTACTATAGTAATTGGCGAATGACGAGTAGTCTTTTGTTCTAGATATATATATATACAATGTTTACCAAAAAGTATTTGGACACCAAAATATTTGGATTGGTGATAGAAAAGAAAAACTATTCAAATCAATAGTTGATAAAGCCTCCACGAGTGGCAATTACAGCGGGAACCTCCATTTTCCACAAATTTTTGTATTACTGCTGGTGTGGTATTGCCTTGCACTCGGTTTGGAGTAGACATACAAGTTCTTCAACCGAATTTGGACGAGTAGTTCACCCCTTAATTTGACGATCCAACTCGTCCCAAAGGTTCTCGATAGGGTTCAGGTCTGGGCAGGACAGTCGAGACATGACAACTGGCATTGTCGTCCTGAAAGTAACAAGGGTCCAACACGTAAAACTGCCACAACGAAGGAAATACATTATCATCCAAAATGGTTCAGTAGGCATCGGCATTGAGCTTACCATGAATGGGGTCCAAGGTCCCAGTCCATACCAGGAGAAACTGCTCCAGACCATAATTTCGCTGAACTTGACTGTTGGCGCAATGTATTCAGGCAGGAGACGTTTTCCTGGCAAACCCTGCCATTCGAACGGTAAAAGGTTAACCTTGATTCTGCACTCCAAAGAACCCATTTCCACTGATCTACAGTCGAATTTCGATGTTTTTTGCACCGCATTAACCAAGCAGGGTGGTTGGACTTAGTGATCAAAGGCTTATGGGCAGCAGCACGACCAAGAAAACCAAGCAGATGTACTTCCTTATGGATGGTATTCATTGAAACAATACTCCCGGATGCGGGCCATCGGTTGGTTTCGGTTCTTCCGAATTTCTCTGGACAGCACTCATCGGTCTCTATCTCCCAGTTTCGTTAGTCTGCCAACTCGGGGCACAATTCACTTCTTAATCACATAGACCACTGTCGATTTTGGGTGCTTCAGATTCATAGACATATCTCGGTCACATTTGGAATATCCGATAATTATACCTTTCTCCAAATTAGAGAGCTCCGCGATTTGCGCGGCATCTTGCATGCGACTAATATTGGTGCTGTTTCCTACACGATATATACCGGCGGAGGCCGTGACGTACCTCAGGACTACTGATATCATTTGTATAGGTGTCCAAATACTTATTGGTATACAGTGTAGTTCCAAATACTAATTTTTTATTTTTCTGTAAATCACCACTTATTGTTTTTAAAAATCGCGTGCCAATTCATTATATATACAATTGGAATGTTTATGATATTTAAACAGGTCAAATAACATAAAATAACTCTCATTTTTTTATGTTGTTTGACCCGTTTAAATATTCATAATATATAAATATTATGAATATTTTATAAATATTTACATGAAACTACAAAGCAAGTGTAAAAAATCGATAACCATTGTCTTTCAACTAATTTATAGTTTTTGTCAGTATAGTCTAAGAGTATTCAAAAATTTAATTTCTCGTTATCTATCCATAGTACTCTATGTATGATCTTATTCAACAGAAAGCTTTTCTGCTTTTTTTTAATTGTCATTGCTTATTCTTTTTTTATTTTTACTTTTTTATTATTGAAACTCATGACATTAATCTAGACAGTTTTAGACTTATCTGCAATGACTATTTTAAAGTATGTATTTTAAAATAATCAAAAATAACTGTTGTCAAGCACAAATGTCAGTTCCTAACATTAAAAAAAATCGCATTTTAATGCAAATGTAAAGGTGTGGTTTCAGCTGAATCTGGTTTGAGGATAGATGAGAAAATGTTCATTCATCAGAGTGATGTGCGCAGTGGACAGCAAATGTTTAAACTAATTATAAACCTGAACTAATAAAGTTTGAACATTTGGCTTTCATAGTCATTATGAGAACGCACAAAAGTCATTTTCAATAGTCTTCTAGATGTACTAAGTAGGGTTGATCCTCTGTCAAAGAAAGCCATAATTCAATTTAAATAAACTCGGCAGAAAAGTTTTAACAAAAATATACAGCCTTTTCTAAATAAAACATTTATAATGCTTCAGATAACATTTTGGCTTTAAATATTTTTGAGAACGAAAGTGTTCGATAGAAATAAAGTACTTTCTAATCTTAAAATCGTAAAATATATTTTAAAATATTTTAATTCGCGAAGATAATTTCATAAAATATACAAATCTCTCCAGATGCATTAACCGATGTTTCTATTGTAATGAAATAAATACTTTCTTTAAGCAATATATTTGAATTTTAATGTGTAAATTCTTGTCACTTCATTAAAAAAAATCAGTTTGTGTTCTCATTAAAGATAAATTTTAATATTTCAAAATATCAACTATTTTATATATATATTGAAAGTTAAAATACAAAACGAAGAGGAATTAAACACTACTAAAAATTTTATAGCCAATTAATCTGTTAAGATAATAAGTACGTAATAACGAGTAATACATTTTATAAAATTCAGATTATTAGTTAACCAACGGATTATTAATTACAAATATTTTGAACATATTGAAAAATAATTTACCGTAAAACTATCAATGAAGTTCAGATGAACATAAGAAAAAAACACATAACGATTTTTAAAATTCATTTAAAATACCGTATTTTTCGCCGTATAAGACGCACCCAATTTTAAAGGAGGCAAATCTAGAAAAAAAAAAGATTATGAACCAAATTCTGTAGTAAAATATTTCATATCAACTGTCATATCAACTGTATAACGTGCACGATGACTCCCCGTGGAATTGTTTCTTTTGGGAATGTTTTCCTTTTAAAGATCGACATTTGCGGCAGTTTGGTACCATCTGCACAGCAGGACAGCACAACCGAGTAGTGGGTTTTCTCAATCTCTGAGGTTTTTACGGTTATGCTTTTAACTCCTTTGTTATCTACGGTTCTATTAGATGGCACATCAAACGTTAGCGGCACTTCATCCATGTTCCCAATTCGGCTCATTTCAAAGTTATTCTTCTTCCTCGCATCAATAACAAACTTATGAAAAGACAAAATCTTTGAATCGTATTCCTTGCCATGGTGGGCTTTTGTATTTGCCGTATAAGACGCAGGCACTTTCCCCCCTCCCCGATTTTGGGGAGAAAAAGTGCGTCTTATACGGCGAAAAATACGGTATGTATTGCTGGATAAAATCTATCGGTTAAAAAGAAATCAGATTTTTTAATTACCATTAATATCATTACTTGGAAAGAAAGCTACAACAAATTAACATTGTTCTTATAGAAATATTTTTAATACCTATATAAATAAAGAATTTTATATGTACAGGTATTAAAAAGTTTCTTGGTTTTGTTTCTAAACAACATTTAATTACATTCTTTACATAGATGAAAAGTATTACATACATTACTAGAAAGGTGAAATGTATTCTAAAAAAAAATGTGGAGAATCGATATAATATTTTTTGTGATTATTTTTTATACAGCGTTCTCTATAAAATATTGTTTCATCCACTTATCTTTGGAACGTTAATTGCTATGGCTGTAGAGCAACAGGAAAAAGGCTATAACGCCCAAAAATAAATGCCCCTTGCTCAAATTAGAGTCTTATTTAAGAAACTGAGATATGAGAAAAATAAACGCAATCTATTCTTACATTACTTCTCATTTTATTTCAGAAACGCTGGAAATTGTCCGATAGACCTGGTTCAATCTTCGATCAGTGTAAGCGATCGTAAGTTTGGAAGTCTATTTTCAAAGTTGTTTATATACCACGGTACTTATAAGCGAGTAGGAGAGAAGTGATAATTTTAAAGTACCGAGATGTAAACATAAAGCAGTCTATATAGCAATTTTTAACTGAATTCAACTCGTAATCGTTTTTGTATATTAACTGATAGTACGCAAAGCGAATGAAATTCAGAGCTACGGAACAGGCTTCTACTGGTGTAAAAGCTAGAAATCAGTGTGAGGTAAAGGAATTCAAAATCCAAGTTTACTCTTGTTTGGGAAGTATGTTTTGCATTTACAAAATAAAAGGAGGAAAAAAAATTTAAAGTAGAATTAAGTAATGAATCCCAGCTTTCTTTCTTTCCAAAAGAAATATCAAATTATACATGCATTATTTCAATTTCTAACTACTAATCGCGCGAAAGAAAAAATATGTCTAGGTATCTGTAAAATATTTTTATTGGTCAGCTAGTACAAAATCGAGCATAAAAATTAGAAATGAAAAGCTTTGAGTTGTTCCGATGAATGAAATGAATTCAAAATTAATGCAATAAAAACTAATCCCGTCCGAGTATTTATGGATGCAAGATGTTAGCTTACAAGGAAAACGAGAAATTTCCTGTAACCTGATGAAAACCATTCACACTAATAAGCTACGATCAATATAACGCGATTTGATAGGACAACGATTTAAAACGTGCTATAAAAAAATAAATAAAGAAACGAAGAGTATATTTCCCAAATAATTGCGATATGAAGTAACGTTTTTAAAAATCAATGATTTATTTTCCGTCCTATTTGTAAAGTGCATTTTTAACTCTAAGCAGTAATTGATTATAATATTTTTAGGTTTATATTTATTAATAATTTAATAAAAAAATTTTTTAATTTGCGGCTGTCTCATCCATCTTGATTTGACATCTATGAGCTCCTTACTCATGGTATCCTTGAGTGGGGAAGGGTCTGCTATCTCTGAAAAGTATTTTTATACCACTAGGCCTCGATGAGCCCTTTTAAAAAATGTCTTAGTTTTAATCCCTCGTAGAAGACAGACAGACTCTTAAGCCATCAATAAGGTATTTCAATATGCACCTGATGACCGGGAGAATTTTCATAGATAGTGGACCGTATTTTTCACATAAGAAAAAAGCCTAAGAAAACTCATAATTTATTGGTTTATGTTAATACCATTGTAAGAAATTATCTTCGACTAAATGATATACTCGTTTTATATTTCAAAAGTTTATATATATATATATATATATATATATTTGGGCTTTTCCGTTAATGCTTATCACTTAATTCAGTGGTATATTTCACAATTCATTATTTTCATTTATCGAATTATCATGAAAAAATATATATTTTTAAAGTTTCTCCTTGGGTAAGATTTATTCCTGTAATACAATATACGTAATAGTCTCAAACATAAATTCAAATTTAAAAAGTAGAAACATAATTAGCAAAAGAATTTTTGTTGAAACTCAGTTTAAACCGGACGAATAATTGTGCCTAGACACATTAAGTGTTATTATAGATCTATTTTATCGAAGCTCTGTGGTATAGTGTTAGAACTTCGTATTCTCGAGACACAGGACTGAGATTCGGTCCTAGGGTTGGGAGGGATTGATTCAGCCTTTCATCGTTTCAATGTGTCAATAAAACTAAATACCAAGCATGATTGAGAACTAAACACAGGGAATTTCGCGTTAGGCTGATCACCTAACCGGGACATATGCTTTGTATCCCAGGGTCCATGGCCATGATAACAGATATGGACACGTAGGCCTTGGTAACCACATGGGGTGTCATGCCACTAAATTCATATTTAAATTTATTTTATCAACAAAAACTTTGAGAAAAAACATTTTTCAAGAATTGAATTTTGAAATATAATAATCAAATATTATTTTCGCCAAACAAGAAGATTCCTGAATTCATCGAACATTTTATATTATTTCTTTTGAGGGTACTTTTCTTTTCCCCCGATTTTTAAAAATTAACCTTTTTATATTTGCATCATTCTTATGATACAGTTTTAGATATTAAATTTCTGTTAAGAATTATTTTTAAAGAGAAAGGTTTTTTAAATAAGCCAGTAAAATCCTTAAGATGTAGTTTAAACTAATAGCAACCTGACATTGGAGCCTCTAGTATTTCATATATCTGATAGCATACAGCATATTAGGCAAAACGATATACAGAATAGAACAACATATTATCACTCTGTCTGATTTTTTTACTTATCGTCTACTACGATTAAGTAAGGAACATCTTTGTATTAGTTTAAAAGAATGTTTTCTATTCAAGTTTTTTAGATTTTATTTAAAAAATATGAGGCAAAATTCACCTTACACAACATTGAGTGTTGAGATAAATTATCATGAAGAGTTAACTTTTTCTTTTGTTGTTATCTGCAGACAAATATTTACGCAATAAATTTAAATATTACTTAATATTAATTTTTATGTTTTACAATTTTTCGTTTGTATGCTTAAGAGTATGAGTACATTTATTAATACTAGCGGATTCGAAAAAGTAATTAAATTCTTACAATTGAGAAAGGTAATATTTAAATTGGATATCATATCTGTATGTTGATACATAATTTTCTGAATCAAAATTCATTTTCATGACAATAAGCATTCTTCATGATAATAATAAAAGACAAATAAACTTTGCTATTTAAGAAATAGCAGTCAAAAGACGAAGTTACAAAAAACAGGATAAGTTATTAATCTCAGATGCAACATTGCCGATAATTTATCTATAAAATTGAAATTTAGTTTGAATATTATTAAAAAAATGATTTTAAGAATCCTAACAAGCAATTAAAATTGCAAATTATGTGAAATATAATAATAATTCCATTGACACAAAATTATGCGTAATAAAACATCAAGGATAAGCTAAAAATATTTAAATAAAAAATAAGGACCAGTTCATTACGTTTTCTGATGAAAAGAAATTCAATTGAATGAATTAAGAGATCTGAAACATTATTGGTCTTGACTTCACCAAGATTATTAGTATCTTCCCAAACATCCTCTTGTAGAAGTTTCAGCAATGGCTTAAGATCATTTCAAGTTCAACGGGTATTATTAATTGGAAGTCATGCTCGCGCGCGTTTAATATTAAAGAAATTTCAAGAATTTACTTAAACCCACTTCTACTTGAGATTTTTTCTTAGTAGCTATAATTCAGCAAAGCTGCGTTTTAGTAGTTGATACATCTTCATCTAAATCAGGGTTTAGGAATATATACAGCAATTAGTTCAAAGAAAATAACTACTTACTAACCAACACTAATAAAATCAAAATTAGTCTTCAGAAATTTCCGACTTAAATCCTAGTTCGACAGTTTGAAGGCTTTGGCATGTGATATTTATTCAAATGGAAAAATATGATACAATTAACTAATCGAGAAAAATAAGACTCCATATACGGGAAATTCTGTAATTATGAGAAAACAGGATGTTGTTGCTGATCCCTCTGGTGCAGGAAAGCCCACACCAGGTCTAGAAGATCTGGCATAGGGTAGTATGCAGCTTCTTTTTTGGAGAGGAACCACAAGGGCAGAAGACTGACTTGACCTCTCAACACACATACCATAGGTACCCGTTTATAGGATAGGCAGCCATTCATACTCCATTCATGCAAGGAAAAAACAAAGATAAGATTGAGAGAAAGCACATCCATTCCCGAACCGGGATTCGAACCCAGACCTCCCTACTCGCAGTCAGGCATGCTAACCACTAGACAGAGTAGGTGGCTATAAAAAACAGAATATACATCATTTGTGCCATTTATTATGAATATGATGACTTTGCTTTCTGCTTTAGGTACCTTCTAAACAAAACAATTACATCTCAACTTATATTAATGGTTGTTACACGTTATAAACTAAGTGACGCAAATAAGTAGAACTAGAAAAAATTAAGTTGGATCATTTGGCACACGAATGTCACTTTAAAGAAGTGTCAATGATTTATTAGACAAACACAACCGGGTGAAGAAAAATTTTAAAAAAAGTAACTACTTGTGTGTAATTTAAATTAGAAATTTTTCATGAAAGAGCTGATTTCTCATGATTTTTTTGTCATAAACAGATTTCGCTGGATATCAGAGATGAATGAAAAGTCTTGTATTTAAGCGCACTGCAAACACAAATACAGCTATAAATTATTTGATCATATTTTAAAGGAATTCATCATAATTTTATTTCTCAATATCCAATTAACAAAACGTACATTATGTTTAGAGAAATAGAAAGTACAAATAGGCAGAAATCTTTCTAAAAATAATTTCCTTGATGTCAGGCAGGAAAACACAAGCCTCAAATATCAGGATTTTTTATACACGTGGAGCACAACAATGCTTCTGGGGGAAGGGAAAGAAAAATAGCTAATAAAAAATTCGGAATTTAATGTATATCGAACGTTTCTTTATTTGTATAATTTTTTATTTTTCCAAAAATAATTGCAATAAAAAATATGAATAATAATGACTGTTAAATTAGATGCGGAACGCACCATTTGTTATTATAAAATGGGAATTTCTGGAAATAAGCAATCCTGTCTAATCGTTCATCAACAGATCCATAAAGAAAAATCCTCGATACACAGCACCAAATTTCTCAAGTAATCGGCTTTTTAAAATCTCATTTGTTGAAAGTTAAATGGAAAAGATTTAATGTAAATTATTTCACTTTTTTTATTCGATTCAGTTCTTTCTAGCAAAAATCATCAGAAGTGCAAGAAAAAAAAAATTGTTCACTCTCACATTAAAAGGACTTCAGGTTAACATCTGATAGTAGCAGAAATCTTGGGGTAAAAAAATTAGGAAGAATGGGAAATATGCCCATTGTCTGTCAACAGGTTTTGATAAGAATTCTAAGTGATACCTCGAACGAATGTCACTCTTTCACCTAGAAGTCATCATCTTGTTGCGTAGATTCGGAGGTTATTTGTACTCTAAAAAAAAGTCTGTATAAATTAAATCATCAAATAGTTATTTTGAATTTCAATTAATATTTTAGTGATTATAATTATCTATCAATAGGCTTAGTGTCCATGTCTTCACTCAATGATTTGAACAGTTTTTTCAATAAAAAAACGGAATTTGGATTACATATGATTTAACAGAACCACGGCACACAGAGTGTAATTGGATCATTTATAAGAGAAACAAAAATGTTAAAATCACAATAAGAAACTAATTTTTTCATTACATGCAAAAATAGGTAAAAAATAAAATGTTTCTAAAATATTTGCAAGATATCTGGAGGACGATTTTTTAAAATAAAACATTCACTCGTAGGTTTTATTTGATATGTTACATAATACTCATGTTATATTTCATTTGACATATATCAAATGTTTTTATATATATCAGCAATCAATTCATATGTTATGAATATAAATTCAATGCAGTTTTTAGAACATTTACGGTACTAGAAGAAGGATGCCTACGTGCAATTGTTCTTCCTAAGCAATTCTGTAAGTTCTAGACCACACTAGTCTGCTGACCACGGTTATCACTCTTGTGTTTTCACTTTCAAGGAATTTAACAATAAGGTTTGGAGGTTGCTGATGACACAATCCTGTCCACATATACGACGCCGCACCAGCGGCAAAACTTCGGACGCCCAAAATATGCAGCTCCGTCAAAGGCCACAAGATGGACGCAGGAAGAGAGGCCGACCAAAAATAACTCTTAATGGATGATCCAAATTTCGGATGGACCAGCTGGGGACGGATCAGAGAAGTAGCCCTAAATCGTAAAAAATAGATAATTTAAAATAAAAAAAAAATAAAAAAAAAATAAAAAAACTCGTGGCTTAATATGCCATAAGGAATAAGCACCTGCGATGAATGTCTGTTTTCAGTTTAACGAAAATTATTTAAACTAAGATAAAAGTTCACATGAAAGGATTCCAAATTTGAGAAGCTACATTTTAGCAATTTGGAATCCTTTATATTACTAACTATTTATTAATTTCCCAGTTATTTTACTTTAACGAACTCGGAACAATTCCCATGCGAAAAACCTTTGTCTGTTAATGAATACTTTTATAACCTTGTTTGCCGCCTACTCTGTCTAGTGGTCAGCATTCCTGACTGCAGATAGGGAGGTCTGGGTTCGAATCCCAGTCGGGGCATAGATGTACTTTCTCTTTCTCTCTCTCCTGTCTTTGTCCTTTCCTTGTATGAATGGGTTGTGAATGGTTGCCTACCCTATAAACGGGTTCCTATGGCATATGTGTACTGAGGAAGTAGGACTCCACACCCAATTGTGGTTCAGTTGAAAGAGTGGAGCAGCGCACCTATACTGCCAACCTGGCTGGCACTCGACCAAAAAAAAAAAAAAAAACTTTGTGTATCTGTATTTATAAATGTTCTTTCGTTTGTATATATATATATATTTTTAAAACTTTCTTATTTTGAAGAGAATGTTTTTAAGCATAAAACTATTGTGATTATGTAAAATATTTAATAAATTTCTAAAAGGAAAAAAAAATCTTTTAAAGTGTTAAAGAAATTTATGCTTTGCTATCAAGATATTCTATCTATTTCCCCCATATTTCCGAAAATTACGAATCATCACTTTTGTGAGTTTTCCTGGCATAATTTTTTATCTACTTTCTTAAATGTAAATTCGGAATTCAACGATAATCCAAGCTTTCACTTCGCAAGTCTTAAAAAATCCATGCTTACCAATGCAAGAAAATGGATTGCTAAATAGATCGCGTTGGAAAAATGCCTATAATAGACCTGTATTTACAGTAGGTAGAAGCGTAAAGCAAGCGTCAAAACATGGAATCCGAAATAAACATCTGACGCAAATACAGAGAACGATTTCACTTTCCTACAGAGGAAAAAATTATTTTTAAACAAGTCTTTCAGTACGCCGAAGCTGATTGTTCTGCAGAAAACATAACGTGGGCAGTTCGTTCTAAGATATTTGACAATAATTTACACTTTATGAACTCAAAGGTGAGGTTAAGGGTGATATTATACGAACCTTTTTAAAAAATTATTCCTTTTTGTAAATGATTAATTCTATTTTTTCTAAAAAAACAAAAATTGCGTCTTGGGTAATTTTTTTTTTAATATTTGTTTTCCATTTCAAAACGCACAATTGCGTTTTGAGTAATTTTTGTTTTTCATTTTCATTTCTAAATTTATATTATTTACGAATTTGAGTGTAACTTTTAACCTTTTAACTAATAAGAAATAAAAAAAAATGACATGAGGAACTAGGAAATATTACATTCTCTTCATTTAGACAAAGTAATGCCTAAATGAAATATTCTGGTAACACTTCAAAATGAGCCTGCTTTACGATAATTAAAATCATTAATTTTTGTTAAGGAGAAATGGCAAGTAAAAACGTTACGTATTCCTAATTTTTATACCTATGGTATATTTATGTTTATTTGCTTAAAAACTTTTTATATTTACAGAAATCATATTTTGACACTGCTATTCGATATATACTTTCAAGTAAATTGAGATTAATATTAGTTTACTAAAAACTTTTCATGATTATTAGATAGTATGGTCACCCACTCAAATCACTACTCTAATAATAAATTTTGGGAGTTATTCAAGTCTTTGATACTGTGAATGAACCAAAAGCCATAATGCTGTTGTAAGGCATTTTAATGTCCTCCACGTATATACAATCATGAAGAACTTTTTTATCGATTATGGGTCGCATACACGTGCCATAAAAACTGAAACACAGAAAATTCCCAAGCATCCACCCCGTCAAATGTGCATGCAGAAGGCAAGGATCATCATTCTCTCATTGTTAAACAATGGTTAGGATCAAATTCGTGACATTTCGCTCTAACAAGTGCTGTCGTACCACTAAATCACGCAGGTACATAATTGAAGCTTTGATATCTTGCTGTTAGTTTAGTTTACAACCAAAGCCTGAAATTTAAATATGGATTAATTTTGTCCTTGACATTGCGTAGGGAACAGCCTAAGACTCTAATGACGCATTTCAATACCACCTCATTATTTTTGCCTTTTGGAAAGATTTTTTATAAATTGTAAACCGTATAAATCTTGCAAAAGAGAAACATGGAAAACTCCTAAGCATCTACCCAAAAGATGTGCACGCAGAAAGTAGAAGCGCGACATTTGACTCTCATTGTTTAATAACTTCGGGAACTTTTCTTTTTTAAAAAAGCGCAGTCTTAAGACTAGGTCACAATAAATTCTGAATTAATTTTGCCTGGCAATAGCATGAGTAAACCAAGCCAAATGGAGTCCCTGCCAGTTGACAATTGCAGTTGTTCCCCGCAGCTGTTTCTTATAGATACGTCACTACATTCGAATTTGCTTAAATTAAAATGTCATGGAAAAAAAATTAATTGCTAGATGGCTGGAAACTAGATTTAAATTAGTAAATGCATTTATTGAAAATTTAAAAATTTAGTTGATTGTTTGTTAAGTGTTACAAATGTAAAGTGATGTAACTCTGTTGAATTTTTAAATATTTAATTTATTTATTTAATTTATTTTTAATTATTTAATTAAAATTAAATTTCAAAATATTTATTTTTAAATATATAATATTTAATTCTTAAATAATAAAAATATTTTTTAAGAATTAAATAAATGTGTGATACAAAGAATATTGTCATTAATTGTGGGTATTAATTAGAAAGTTTAACTAGGATATGAGCCTTTAAATTTAAACATTACTGCAAAATATTTACAGTTCATAACTGAATGTGCTCTATCGAAATTTGTATTTACATAAATTTAGTGCGAATTTTTTTCCCCAATGTTTTTCATTATTCAATTTTAGTTTGTAAAATCCAAGAATTAATAAGGAAAATTTCTTCCCAATATATTTCATAATCAATGAATCGCTTTTATAGTTTATATGCCTTTTTTCCATTATTCGCTCTTTATTTTAAATCATTTCAGTATTCTAAAAATTAATACAAATATTAATTGTTGTTAATTCAAGTGTAGACAGCCAAATTTTTGCCAGAAATGTGTGCGTATGCATACAAACGCACACATTAAGCATTCTAGAGAGAATTAAAATACATTATAGTGTATCAACATTTATTCAATTTTTTTAAATAATTCTTTAAATATAAGTAACAATTTCAGAAAGATAACACATATTTTTTCAAAATTATAGTAATAATAATTAAAAGTCAGAAAAAGTTTGCGTACAGATGTGAAAAGTCTTTAAAAATTAGCTTCCATGGACTGTCAATTAAACTTTAATATTTGGTTGCAAAATCTTTGTTTAAGAATCTCTTCCAAGCGTAAAGGCATAAAAAATGGACTAGCTTGCCGGTTTCCGTAGATGAAATGTTAATCTATTCCATTATAATCACTCTTTTCAGAATATCTTTCGGAGGTATGTTACGTTGCCAAATCTTGCGTTCCAATAAGTCCCATAAATGTTCGATGGGGTTTAATTTTGGTGATTGTGGAGGAGTATGCAGCTGAATTTTGATATGGTACAACATCCAAAGCTTTACATTATGGACAGTGTGTTTTGGATCATTGCCTTGTTGAAAACAAAAATCATCGCAAAGGTTCAAATCTAGTGCTCCCTGTTTTAAATTTATCTTTAATGTATTTAGGTATTCTAGCTGATCTAATGTGGAGTCTACAAAAGTTAATCAACCAACTTCACTTGATGCCATGCACCCCAAATCATAACGCCACCTCCACTGTGTTTAACTGTGGACACAAGATTTTGCTTCTCAAAAGCCGTACCTTGTTTTCTCCACATCAGTTTACATCCTTTGATGCCAAAGATACAAAACTTGCTTTCTTCACAGAATATTACTTTTCCCAAAATTCAGAAGATTTATTCACATAATCAGAGGCAAAATTTAAACATTTTTGCTATTTGACAGTTAAAATATATGGCTTTCTACGAGCTACATGGCCATGATAACCAGATTTTCTACAGAATTCTTCGTATTATATCTTCTTGGAAATACTTTTTAAACTTTTCTCTAATATAAATTACTATTTGAGATGCAGTAAACTTTGGATTTAAACTATGGATTTCAGGATGCATTTCATTTCTTATAAAGTCAGTTTAGATTGACGAGGTTTTGAAATAACAGATTTCGAAGACTTGTTATTATTGATCACTCTTTAGATAGAAGAATAAGTTCTTCTAATTATTTTGCCAATTACTTGAAGAGTTTTATCTTCCTTCTTAACCTTAAGATGATTTTCCTTTCGTCCGGAACAATTTTTAGAATTCATTTTAAGTCTACTTGTTTGCAAGTACTAACATTTCATATCTCTCAACAAAAGAAAGTTTTTTTTTTATTCTGTTTGTTGTATTGTCACCAGAGATAAAATTAATAAGTAGTAAAAAATATATCCAGGAGATATAATTCATTTCATACAAGCTCACGGAGGCTAAAAAAATGAAGATTAATTTCCAAATATCTTTATAAATTGTAACTTTACGCTGTAATTTGTAACACACTTTTTCTGATAACTTTTTGGGTAATTTTTAAATAATTATTATTATTTTGATACAATGTGAGTTATCTTTCTGAAACTGCTAATATTTAAGGAATTGTTAAAGAAATACTTTATATAAAAATTGAGTTAATGTTAACACTATAATGTACTTTTATTCTCTCTTGAATGCTTACTGTGCGTTTGTGCGCAGACTTTTTCTGGCAAGGTTAAATAAAATCGATTTGGAAGCTTGTCAAACATTTCGAAAGAACACACGAAATTAAAAATAAAATGTTTCTAAAAATTTCGTGTTATTGATTAATATTTTATGTTATTTTTTTTCAAATTAAGAAACTAATTAAATGTTCAAACTTGGAAAAAATATTCATGACAATTTTATTATTTGTAGCACTTTATAATTTGTTCAATATTTTTCGATTTAGTCATTTTAACTATGCATACATCTGTGTAAATATGAGTACCATTTTTAAAAACATATAAAGATCCCGTTGCAAATGGATCTATGTAAACAATTTTGACACACTTGAGTTTTAAACCATGAGTAAATGAGTTTTATGAAAGAATTTCAAATGCTTTATACTGTAAAATAAACTATACACTTGCCATTAGTATGGTTGCATTTTATGTATTTGAGACAATAAATGAATATCATTAAATCTTTTAAATGTAAATTTCATTCTAAATACACAGAAATACTCTTCATAAAACATTTACTAGCATTTTAAAGAATAATTTTTAAAAAAATATGGCTGAATTACACTTATTTCACCTAAATTTTCAGATTCATTTTTAAAATATACAAAATTTTTAATTATTATAATTCATAAAGATAAAAGAGTTAAATATATTAACATAAGTTAAATTTCAGTTAAATATACTTGCTAAAGTTAACTATATTAACACATTAAATTTGTATTTCAAAAAACAAACACGCTCAGCATAATACAGAAAAAATTGTCTTTTACAATTTAATTTTTTAAATATTTATATTTTTCCTGAAAAAAAATTATTTTAGAATATATATATATATATATATATATATATATATATATATATATATA
>JAPDSC010039373.1:16267-26741 GCA_026290005.1 Latrodectus geometricus
ATATATATATATATATATATATATATATATATATATATTGTACACAAGGATTGTCTTTACACACACATTTTTTACATATCAATTTCTTCTGAGATGGAAGTAGAACAGACTATTCGTGTCTCAAAGGACGAATTCCATATATAAATAACTTAAACCCTAATTAAATACATTGGAATGGAAAAACAATTCTGTCATAAAATACTAAGTATTTGAATGTAAATGTATAGCAATGGAACGTTTAATAAATTTTTGTACTTACGTATTTATCGAAATTAATTTTTTTTAATTCTTTCTTCCTTTCGTTGATAGAATTATTTTTCTTTTACTTAATAAAAGATACGAAATTAATATATACTACGATAAACATTCAATTTAATACTAACTAATTCCTACATACATATATGGTAATTAGTAAACATGGTTTTTATTTAATATTATAAATAATGTTCATTTCGATTACGATTAGAATTTAAAAGAATTATATTAAATTCTGATTACGAAAAGATGAACGATTACAATAAAATTCATAGAAATAAAATATATAGACAGACGATAATTAATAATTTTCTCACTAATATTTTCTTAGTCAAATAGCTTTTTTAATTGAAAAAGTTGTTTTAACCTAGTCGTGGATAGTTAATTTTATCTTTCCGAGGTGAAAGAAAACATTCTTTGCTGCTTTTGTTGTCATTTGGCGACATGATTTCTGTCTGAACTCAAAAGTGAAAGACCTCATTTCTAAAGAGCGCTGTAAAAAAAAAAAAAAAAAAAAAAAAAAAAAAATTACTTCAACGGATTTACAAAATATATTATACAAAAATATTACTAAAGAAACAGCTGATTAATATAGTCAGAATACCAATGTGTAATTTAATGTTTCACGATGTTTTAGTTTCATTTACCTATACATAACAAAGTGCTGCATACAGATTCATTATAGGAATACTCTCTTTATGTATCAAGTGTTGCCTATTTTTATGATACTAGTGTGAAATATAACAGAATCAGTGACTTCCCTCTTTCTAAAAATAGTTTTTCTCCCCAATTCCACAAAGCTTTTTCCAAATATACAGCGATAAATACGCAGAAGTTATATTGCTAGACTTCGAGACTACAGGTCTTAGTTAACTATGACCTATTCCTCTGCTAGTTATTAGATGGATACATAGTAATGACAGAAACAGCTGTTTTTTTTTTTTTTTTTTTTTTTTTTTTTTTGGCGCCGTATATTACGTAAGCATGACTGCAAAAATAGAATTCAACCACGCATGAATAAAAAATAAATTTATTCATCTCTCAAAACCCTCTCTTGCCAAAAAAATAACAAATTTATCACAACCGAATGACACCCAGAACGTTCAAGCACGAATGGCAACATTATTCTGTTCAGCATGTAAAATGTGTCAGAAATCAAAGGTTTATGATCTGACAATAAATTAGATTCAATTCGAAAAAGTTTTATTTATTATTATAGGTACAAAATGTTTTTGGCAATGTAAGAAATCAACTTTATTCGGGACATTTAGCATACTAGATTAAATAATGCTATTTAATCAATCGTAGCAAATATCAACAAACGCCAAATAACATTTTTCAAATAAATTGAAAAATAAAAAAAGACACCTTATCAATTTTTGTAGTTAACTTACTAAAAATAAATGAAAAAAAAAAATTATACGAATGAATTATAAAAACTTATTTTAATGTTATGTTTGAAAAATATTAAAAATTTTTCAGTGTATTTTACTGTTTTTTTTTCCTCACATTTTTTTCATTCATTAATACCAATTTTTTCAAAAAATAATTTACCATTCATCAAATTATGATTTAAAATAAATTTAGAACTAATTCCAAAAGAAGAAAGAATTATTTTTGCGTGCACACACATATATGGGCTCAGTTTTACTTTCCTTTTTTTAAAATTAAGTGTTATATTATTATTTTTCTTCTATTCTGGAAAATTCGAAATCGTCATTCACAAGATAACATTGCTTAGAAAAACAGTTATGGATGTAGTTTTGCTTTAGATATTATACACCATCGTTAGTGATATAAAAAGAGACTTACTTTTTTATGTAAAAGTAATCATTTGGTTATCAACGGTCAAACAGTTCTGTAATATTTAATGGTAGTCGAATCAAATGTTACAAAGCAATTTTACTGTTGGTAGTCACTTGATTACTTTTATATTAAGAACTAGTTGATCACAAAGAATGTATCAGTATGCTGTGCCCATGAGGACTTCCATGAGGACTTCTATGAATGGTGTGTTTCCATTTTGAAAATCTTGCAATAACACATATCGAGAAAGTGTTATGAACTGCTAACACGCTCTTATGTCCCTAATTCTATTTATATCTTAATACATTAGATGCTTATTTTGGCGAACTCGTAGAGACTGATAAAAAAGTTAGTAAAATCTAGTAATTTCAGATCTTAAAAAGATTTTTTTTACCTCACTTTTCTCTCTTTATAAATAAAATACTATTAGAAAAAAATATTTAGTATGAACTATATAAGAAATACATATCAAAATAAAAATATTTTATAAACAATTCTTACTTTCATTTTATTAATAAAAAATCAAACAAAAATTATCACTTTTTTTCGGGGTTTCGAAGTCAAATTAAAAAAAAAGATATTCGTACATTTTTATGATATAGCAATGCATTTCATAAAAACTTTTTCTTAAAAAAAGTAATTCAATCTTATTGATTATTCATCTGCTCGTTTCGGTCATTGCACAAGATTTCCTTTTTATTTGATCTTGTAAGCTCTTCATTCTCATTCATCATTGTTCTCACTCATTTAATCATCAGAGGGTTTCTGCATACAAATTACATTTGAATCCACATTCAGAAAGTCCTGAAATGAAATTTCTGACAGCAATAGGTTCCTTTGTAGAAGTCTCCATTCAGGATCATGTTCTTGAGTTTCTTTAGCTATGGCGGTATTAAGAACTGCATGTCCAAATGAAGTAGATGTTTTTCTGCAACAACATTCTAAGCATAGGTTGACAAATACACTGACCCTGGACCTTAATTTCATAAGGCGATTCCAAGTCGTGATCACTCCTTGCAATAATACATTACGCTATTTGCACTTGAACACCTGAAGCAATTGATTATACTACTGCATGTCCTGCGCGGTGGGAATTAAATTAAGCAAGAGTAATTCAACAGAAATAACTTAAAAATCCAGAATTTCAACATCAGCAGTATATGAATCCAGAATTTGTATTATTTACGACTCTCCAATGAAAATATTGCTCAAAGAGTATATATATATATAAAATAAAATTAAAGGTCAATAAAACATGATTTTATTTTTTATTAAATTTCGCATTGTTCGTTTGTGAAGCGAAGGTCGATAATGTTAATCCAGTCTTTTTAATTTATTGCTTCGATTATTTTTATACTTCGACGAAATTCGACCTCCCCCACCCACCCCCCAAAAAAAAATTCTAAATCGACACTTTACTAACTTTGCTACTTAAAAAAAAAATTTTTCATTGCACTATATTGAAAAAAAAAAAAAAAAAAAAAAAAAAAAAACAGTCCTTTATAAATAATTTTCATTCATTTTTTTTTTTAAATTAGAAAAAAAAAAAAAAAAAAAAAATTCTGACTGTCTCTCACATACACACTTACCATCTCTTTCACTAATTTATTTCCAAACCACAAAGTTGAATTTTAAAGGAAGTAAGAAATTCATTTACAAGATAAAAAAAAATTAATAAATTTAAGAATGTAAAAAATGTAAAGGTGCAGATAATATCAGTTGGTGCCAACAGAAGGCCCTACTACAAAATAGTAGTAGTCCTGCATAAAACTGAAATTAATTAAACAATTAATGATATAATATTCGAAAAAACTGTATTGACATCAAATGTCATTTACTATAAGTTTAAAAGAATTATTTGAACCTGAGTGAATGAATAATAGATATTTTATAAGCAATTGAAAATTTTAATAAGATGTATATATAAACAGCGTTCACGAACTAATAATGGGAATATAAAAAAGTGTAAGCAAAAGAGATTTTTCAAAATTTTGGTTAGCAAATTTTGAATGCGAATTATAAAAGTATGGCATCAATGGGACCCCGTTAGGGACCTCCCACCAGTTCGTAAAATCGAGTGTCTTCTGTAAAAACATCAAAACAATAACAAATGCAGTCCAGGTCTCGACAAATACGATTTCTGGTTGTTCCCGAAGTTGTAGGTAAAGCTCGATTCGAAAATTCAATGGATTCTTACGTTATATAAGCAGGGCAGGGTTCTTGAAGCAATTTCCAGGAAAAGGACTTGTCTTAAAAAATAAGTTGAACGATGTGACCGTTTCTCATACCGTCTGAGGGAAAATTAAAAAAAAAAAATGCTTAGTTTTTCTGTTAACTTGTTTCAGTTGTTCTTGAATTTGTTCAAAACTTTTATACACCTTTTATAATACACCATAACATAAACACGTGTGCGCACTAACAAAAATATTGGATTGCTTGTTTGTGGTAGGTAGTCCAAAGTCTGTTTTATATCGTATATATATATATATATATATATATATATATATATATATATATATATAAAAGGTCCCTGGTTCGATCCTAGTTACTATTGAATAACGGAAGATGGATGTAGCGATTCTGCATGCAAATCTGTTAGGGTGGATGCTTGAGTTTTCTAAGTCCTTTCCGAAGACAACTTATGGGGTGGATCTTAAAAAAGGGCTTAAAACAGCCTCAGATTACCCACTAAGTCAAATTCTTCGTGTTCAGAAAGTAACCGTAACATTAATAACACATTAATTTATGAATTGGATAAAAGTTTGATTTCTATATTTCTTAATATATACATTCATTAGAAACCCCTTCTTAATTTTTAAAAGGGTTTTCTGAAATATCTTTAGTAGAAAGTTGTGAGAACGGAGTATTTAGAATAATCTTTTTCTTGTAACACCGTTGTTCAGAAATGTATCGAATATTAATTTTGGTTGATGATATTTGTGGAAATCAACATAGTTGAATGATGGATCTGATTAACGTGATAGTTTGATCATCTTCACTCATAAGTTTCGTGATTCAAATAGATATGCAGATGAGATGAGGAGAATTCATGAGAAACCTTACGCTGATGAACCTTTTAATGGATATCAAAGGCCAAATCTCATTCTGTTCATTTCATGCAAAATATTCTTGAATCCGGCACAATACAGCTTGCCTTAAATGTGATCGAATATAAAGACACACTTAAACAATATTACTGAGAGACCAATGCTTCCTTTTACAATCCAAAACTCGAAGATTAAGCTTTTCCAAGACAGGAACACTATTTATTAATGCCATTAGCGCATTACTGGAAAACAAGTAGCAGTTTTAGTTGAGTGAGAACCATAGCATACATATTACTTTAAAACATTTTATAATATTTTCATAGCATGTATTTTTGTCATTTACACATAAGCAAATTGTTGCGCTGAACCATCATTTCACTTTTTTCCCCTATTACTTTAAAGAACCGAAGTCCTTATAAAATTTATTTTTTTGCATAGCATTTTTTTAGACGAGTTTTCTTCATTTTATGCTTATGTTTGACTGTTACGCATTTAGGTACATTAGTCATACCTACTGACATCGTATTTTCTGAATACATTATGAAATTTGGTAATGGTATGATTTTTCTCTTGGTTAGGTTTTGGTCCGTCAATTTTAAGTGATAACATCTGGTATTGACGCACCAGAAGTTATCCGTTAAAAAATAAGATATTTTAGCCAAAAGTAAGCTTTATGCAGCACGCAACAGGTCCTTTCTTCATTAACATGAATATGTTCGTGTTTATAGTCTGTGACATTAGGCGCGTCATATTTAAACAATTAAGTCTTTTAGAGGATTCACAATGTTACAAGTATCAAAGCACAATTCCGCTAAGTTTACTAGAACCTGGTGGATAACATACCTCGAGTGATGAACCCCGTAACTACGGCAAGACCAGATATCCTATTAGTTATACGTCTAATGCTTTTCAAACTAATGGTTCGAATGACTTTACTATATTAAAAAAAAAAAACCTTTAATTGTATATTTGTCATGTCAGAAGTATTCAAAACAATTTCAATAGCATTTTCATAATTTTTTAAAATACTGACTGTTGCATAAAAATAATAATAATTCGTTCACATTTTACGGGTAATGAATGCATCAGTTGAAAAAAATAAGTATTAAAGAATTAAAATAACAAAGAATAGTCTTAAAAATTATATCTATTACTGTGTATGAATCAGTAGAGACGAATGCTTATTTTATAATTCTTTCGATTTTTTTCTTTAATTACACTTCCGATTAACTGTTGTTTGATCATAATTAGATGAATTTATTAATAGCATACCTATCTATTCTTTAATATTTCAATTATATACTATTGCAAGTATTTAAAAGAGTTAGTTCTTCTTTTGATTCAAAACATTAAAATACAAAATACACCCTTCCCTGTTTTTGTTTAAGAATGATTGGTAAAATGCCAAAGCATTAATTTTGATGTTTTCCAAACTTTGTGCCAAATCAGAGGTAGCTTTGATATTTTAAGCTCATTTTGAACGTACTTAGGTTGCTTAAATCAAGAAAGTTATAAAAAAATATTTAATGATTCTTTAAGCGATTAATCACTAAAATGCCTACTTACCCTTACACTGTTTTATTTGTAAATTGTAGACTCTTCTAATCCGGAACGCTTTTCATCAATGAAACATTGTTACAAACATTGTAGTCTCTAAGTGTATTTTTATTAACTAAATCATACATTTTTAAGTAGCAGATAGTCCGGGATTTATATAGAGAATAGCTAATGTGCTCTAATATAAACCCTTGCTTAGTTGTTTATATCTATCACCTTTACACACACTATGAGCAGGAATATAGCTATATATTTTTACGCGCGTGGAAAAGTTTGAATTGCGACATTTTGTCAAGGATTGATATAAAATGAATTCAACTTCCTATTTCAAAAGCATAAATATTTAGTACTGAAATACAGATAATACTATTACATTAAGAGTTTTTTTTTTTTTCCCCCTAATGGCGGGGCACACTGGGTGACTGGACCCGTCGCCCACAACAACGCCGGAAACTGTAACTCATTTTAGCGGTATCGGGCGGAGTACTTACTTGTGAACCAAATCAAGAGTGGCATCGCCCATGTCACACCACAATAAATCTGTTTATAGGGCGGGGCACATTCATACATCATCTTAGAAGAAAGGACAAAGATACAGAGAGAAAAGAAACGTTCATGCCCAAACCGGGATTCGAACCCAGGACCAACAACTCAGAAACGTTAACCATTTAGCCATTGGCCAGCATTACATTAAGAGTCTGCAAATAATTGTTTGAAGTTATATGTTTGTTTTATACTTAACAATTGAATAATTAATATTTAGGTAACAATTAAAGAAAAATATAAATCATATTTTAGTAATTAAGTTATTAAAAAAATTGAGAAACCACTCACATTATCCTTGATCTGAATTAAATGCTACACGACATCAAATGTTTTCTTTTTTTATATTGCATTTACCATTCGAGTGTGAACATCGAATCTTGTTTCCAATGCCTAGTTACTAAGATTTTCACCTCTTAACACTGCAAGGAGAGGAACAGGTGATATTTTTATATAGAGAAGTATCCATAGGAACCGCCATCGCGATACCAATGGATAAAGTGGGTGGATCTTCGTAATTTAGAAGAGGGCACCAAGCAGAATATCCCCAGACTTGGTCTGCATCCCTAGAGGTATCATTTCGCATAGAGAAATTGAATCCGGCATATTTTGTGTCCCAGCCGCATTAATCATTGGTTTGGTCGGGATTCGAATTCACTACCTACCAATAACGAGAACGAAAGCCTTAATCAACCAGACCAATTGAATGCCCAAACTGGTACCTGAAGAGTCCATATATTTCCTTTCAACTATATGTAGGTTCGACTTCCATATCAGGTGAGTTTATTTGTAGAGGTTGAGTATACTTTAAGCTATAGGCGTGGATCGCTAAGCCTTATTGGATAAAAAGTGATTGCAGATAGATGAGACATTCATATCACCATTGATGCAGAAAAAAATTCGGAAAAATGCCCTTAAGCGGTATTCTGCAAACTTATAAGTCAACAGTCAATTATCAATTAAACTGTTTGAAATCTTTTTTGAACAATATTTTTTCAAATTAAAATTATATGGGTAAATATACTGCTACAGATTGGTATATTGTCTAAAACTGTATAGGTATTGCTAAATAAAACTTGACATCACACTTAACGATACTATTTATTAAAATTGTATAACTTATCCAAAAGCTTAAATCATGATATTGACGAACACAAAAGGTTGCATCTCTTTGAAAAATTTTGGCAACTCAAGTGTATAAGTTGTTATTTTAAAAGATTCCAAGTTCTCATTAATAAGACGATTTTTCAATTTATTCTTGATATGTTCATGCTTGAAAATAATTGATCGCATGATTATGTAAAGCTGCATAAGAAAAGTACACTAAATGCTCAGCTGTTTGCACGAGTCAGGAATACTTGTCCATGTGTGAAAAATCAACAAAATAATTTTGTTCCAATATTTCTATATCAGCACTAAAATTTCGAGATTCATGGTCTTTGTTTATCAAATCCAGCAACTGGATTTCAAAGTAGCTTATGTCATTAAAGAGAGAAAAATTTTAATTGTGTTATACTATTAAGTACAATACATCATGTTATGGTATTAATAAAAATTATAGAAGTCTTTTAACAAAGGTTTCGCTCTTTTTGAACCATGATGACAAAAACTTTTCTAATATTTATGTATTGCTTTGAAATAGCTAACATTATTGTTAGAATTATTTTCTTGGCAGTTTCTGCAGGCTTGGAGAAAGTAAATTAGTTTCTTTCAAAATCATAGCAAAAATGAGGTAATTTACTTCTAAATCAAATAACTTCTCCTAATATCGAAAAAATTGTTTTTTCTCCCAATAGTTGTTGACTAAATTGATCAGATGTGATGTTGAAAATTTTTGGTTCCACTGATCTTTTGCTATTTTTGGACAACAAATGCCTTTTTAAAAAAAAAAAAAAAAAAAAAAAAAAAAAAAAATAGGGAAATGCTTTAATTTACATTCTGTCACACAGCAGAAATCTGCTTGAATCTAGAAATATTATGCTCCATCTTACATGAGAAAAAATAGCAAAGAATTTATATGGAAATTAACTAAAAATTCGATTGAAATACATGAACATATTTAGATTAAATAATTTAGTACCATCAAAAAAAATTTTTTTTAGATAAGGATCACATAAAAATTTAAGGATTTTAGTAATAAAAGATAGATATAACACAAAATTTTTTTAATAACATTTAGCTTAAGTAAGAAGTACACCTATTTTAATGCAATTTTCTTTAAATGTTTCGATAATTCATATCCATAAAACAATCCGTATGCTAATGGTTTAATTATTCCCTACTTATTGCTATTAATACTCATTATTTTTGCACTTAAAATTCTATTGGGGGAAAAATATTTTTTACTATTTTTAAAGAAGGGTACCACAAAACGAACAACCTATGGTAAAAAATTTCACAATATCTGGAACAAATTACTCGTAATACTGTGAAATTCCTTCACTAGACTAGTATCTAAATTACCAACTTTGTACATATTTTGTTACCAGAAAGTTCAAATTATCTTAGTTTATTCTTGTTATTATATGTTGCACATAGTAACAGTTTTATTAAAATACAAACATACCAAATAATCATAATTTATAAAAATTAGTTAAAAAAAAAAAAAAAAAACTTATAGCTTTTTTTTTTTTTTTTTTAAAAATTCGAATGAGATTGTAATATTTGTATGTTTAATAATGAAAACTTTATTTCAACTTATGATTAGAGATAACAAATTGCTGACAATATGATACATATAAATTTCAGGAAAACAGTAATTTTGAGACAATATTCAGTATTGCAAACAACAAATTCTTGGCATGAATCAGGCAGCATAGTATCCTAAAAATAAAATATGTATACATATATAAATTCTAAATATATAACACAATGTTAAGAGATATACAAACAATACTATTGGTTTTTAAACAAAACACAAATTATGTTATAATATTTCACTAATGATACTAGGGCAACAAAATAATATTTCATAGAATGTAAGCAAATATATTATAAATAACAAGTTTTAACTTCCACACAATACACATCGGGCCTTGCCATACTAAAAAAAAAATAATATCTTCTTTAATCTACATACAGGAAAATATTAATTCGATGAAGATTTCTGGTTAATATTATATGACTTTTTCTTTGCATTTTTAAATAAATTTTTAATAGTATTACAAATAAATGGAAGTAAGCAAAATATTACACAAATTTGTCATTCCATACTCATTTATATAGATAACTAATAGATCCATACAAACTTATTGGACTTTAATCAC
>JAPDSC010039374.1:0-13105 GCA_026290005.1 Latrodectus geometricus
TTAACATTTTTCAATTAAAGAATCAATTTAAAGTTAGATATCTTTTTAAAACACCTTAAAATAATAAAAAGTAATTTTTCAATTAAATAATTACTTTCTTTCTCTCTTCTTCAGCTGTGCTTAAAAATATAAGCATTTAAGGAGGAAGTTTCTATTTTATAATTAAGACATATTTTTTCAAAATGGAGTTTTTATCAAAGAGAACATTGCAACTGTAGATTTAAACTTTATATACTCTCAATTTAGTCATCATGAACGTATTGCTTGTAACATACTTCATTTAAGTATAAGAAATATGACATGAATAATTAATAATAATTTATTTAAAAAACTAAATGATAAGAATAAACTAAATACATCAAATAAAACAAGCCCCATTTCGTATGCCATTTTTAGTAAAATTCGAAGTTTAACATATTTATATTTTTTTACTTTTAGTTATTATATTACAGAATTTAGTATATTTTTGTTTTCTACATATATTTTAAGACTTTTTCTTTATTTGACATAGTTCATGTGTTGTAAATATTGTTTCTAGGCACCCTATTTTACTTTGTATTTTATAAAGTAATAAAATTTCTTGTGTGCTTAGAAAATCCCCTTTTTTCTATACTATTATTTATTCACCTTTCTTTCACAGCTGGTTCTTGAAATATAGATTTTTCTCTAGAACAGTTATATTTTAAAAGTTATTAGTAAGTTTTATGAAAATATATTTAAATCTAAGTTAAGAAATTTATTATTTTCTTTTCACATGATTAGAATGAAGTAACCTTATTGTCATATGTTAAGAATTCAACTGTCCAGTAAGAGAAATTCGATGATTATTTAAAAAAAAATTGTAATTCGTAAGTTCACACACACATTTACAACTTAAAGGCTTCAATTATATATTTTAAAATAATTTATATTTATTGAAGATAATTTATTTTTAAATAAATACTGTAAAAACATGATACTTAAAATAAGGAAACTGAAAATGAATATTTTTGGAGTTTCCTTATTTTAAGTATCATGTTTAATAAAGGATATTATTGTATTTATATGTTTGGGATATTTGATAATAATAAGCAGCAAAATAAACTAGGAATTGATTCATGGAGATTTATATTTATAATAAGAATATACATTTAGAAATGCATACTTGTATCCATAAAAATTAAATAACTATTTAGTGATTTATTTGTGTTAATGATGAGAACTTGCATCATTTTCCAAATTTAGACAAATTTACAAGTCGTTGAATTTGTATGATTTAATTTGAAGATCGATCATAACATCTTTATGAGTATTGCCTCAGAAAATGATAAATCGGTTTATTCATTTACTTTGTTGTTAAAATCACACAATGAGTATTTTCCTGATTTTTTTGAAAAATGTATTATAAAGTACTAGCATTTTAATAAATTTGAGAAATGAATTGCGAAAGATGAACTCCAAAGAATAAGTAGGTTAAGATCTATAGAGTATATAAATTCATATGTGAAAAATACAATGAAGATTGTCAAGAGAATCCAATTTTTTCTGAATACAAAATTAATTTAATGACTTAATGTCTAAGCTAGACGAGCTTTTTACTTTCATTTAGATCAGTTTTGGCCTTGACTATATAAAAAGAACAATTTTAGGAATGAAAACTTCATAAATGAATGGTTATTCAAACAATATGATATTCCGAGTAAATTTGAATTCATTAGAAGAAATAATGAAGAATGAATATTTCAGTGACAAATTCCTGTACGGAAGAATAATGAGAATGAGAGTATTTGGTTATTATAGAAAATAATCTTCCTTTATCATTTATTCTATTAAAGTGATAAGCAATTAGTAAAAGGGACTATAATAGCGACTATCTGTCTTAGCTTCTTTTTTTAAAAAAATTTTTTGAAATATTCTTTAACCAAGCTGAAATTGACCTTGGCATTTAAATTATACCGCAAACAGCAGATGAAAACTGGGTCTATCATTGATTAAAATATCATCAATGGAAGAAATAGAAATGTCAATATTTTCTACCACTCATTTTTGTTTGAATTAGAAGTATTTAATTTCACAATTACTTATAAATAAGGATAATAAAATTTGCTTTATTCTCTCTTCAGTGACAAGTGGTTAGTTAATATAAAGTTTTTATCAATTTTGAAAGAAATTATGATTTCTTGATAATTTCAAAAAGCATTGAATAAATTCAAATGTAAAATAATTTGAAAAAATTCAAATGTAAAATTCTCAGCATTATTTATCATTTAATCTTAATCTGTAAAGATTAAAAGATATGTATATAATTTTGCGGATAAAATTACATTCATCATCCTTACCAGAATCCAATTTGAATAATGACAAATATGTAATGTAAGCAATTTGGAATAAATATACACTACTGGCCTTTAAAATTGCTACACTAGGAAGAAATGCAGATAACAAAATGATATTTATTGGACAAATATATTATACTAGAAATAACAAGTGATTAAATTTTCAAAAAATTTGGCTGGATAGATCCTGAGAAATCAGTACCCAGAACAACCACCTCTGGCAGTAATAACAGCAGTTATACGCCTGGGCATTGAGTGAAACAGAGATTGGATTACATGTACAGGTACAGATGCCCATGCAGCTTCAACATGATGCCACAGTTCATCAACCGTAGTGACTGGCGTTTGGTGACGAGCAAGTCGCTCGGCAACCATTAACCAGACGTTTTCTATTGGTGAAAGATCTGGAGATAGTGCTGGCCAGGGCAACAGCCGAACATGTTCTGTATCAAGGAAGGTTCGTAGAGTACCAGCAACATGTGGTCGGGCATTATCCTGCTGAAACGTAGGGTTTCGCAGGGCTCGAATAAAGGATAGAGCTACGGGTCATAACACACCAGAAATGTAACGTGCACTGTTCAAAGCACCGTCAATGCGAACAAGAGGTGACCGAGACGTGTATCCAATGGCACCCCATACCATCACGCCAGGTGATGGGCCAGTATGACGATGACAAATGCACGCTGCCAGTGTGCATTCACCACGATGCCGCCAAACACGAATGCGACCATCATGATGCTGTACACAGAACCTGGATTCATCTGAAAAGATGACGTCTTGCCATTCGTGTACCCAGGTTCGTCATTGATCACACCATTGAAGGTGCTCTTGTCTATGACGAAGCGTCAAGGGAAGTTGCAGCCATGGTCTCCGAGCTGAGAGTCCATGCTGCTGCAAACGTCGTCGACCTGTTCGTGCAGACACTTGTTGTCTTCCAAACGACCCCGGCTGGTGATGTGGTTGCACGATCCATTACTGTTTATGTGGATAGTATGCCTGTCTTCTCAGCTGCTAGTGATAGGTGGCCGTTGAGATCCCGCATGGCGTTCCGTATTACCGTCCTGAACCCATTGATTCCATATTCTGCTAACAGTCATTGGATCTCGACCGACGCGAGCAGCAATACTGCGATAAGATAAACCGCAATCCCGGTACGCTAAAATTCGACCTTTATCAAAGTCAGAAACGTGCTGGTTCAATAAAATGCTCTATTTTGTTCTTATTGCTCTTTAAAAAATTTTATATGGTGAATTAGTGCATTTTTTTTAAATATGACAGTTGAATGCAATATAAACTATCTAACTATTTTTAGATTATAGAAGGCTCTAATTTTTTCAAACCTCAAATTTAGAACAATTACGTTTTTTCAAACAAGTGACTTATTCCTAAAACTCACATAGATTCAATGCTAAGTTTAATTTTCATTTGCAAATTAAATTTTGAAAAATCTCTTTTTTGCTCACATTTTTACTATTTCATTTTAACTTACTTTCTATCATTTATTCTTTGTTTTTTTTTTTTAATTTTACAGTTAAATCAAAATTTTTATTGAAAAATAATAACTCCTTTGAATTATATATAAGGATTTATAACAGCTCTATTTCTGTTGAAATTCAGGAAATCTTTAAACAATTCGTGCTTAATTTTATCTTATAAGTTTCTATTTCTCAAAGAGTGATCATGGCTTTGAATTGCCTAATGAAATTGACATTGAAAGCGCTATGTACTTATAAGTCTATAATTATAATGATTTGCAGGAAAATGAAATTGAATTTATTTCAGCTCATAAATTTTATTAAAAGACTGCTGTAATTGTGAAAAAAAGCCGAGAATATTAGTGAAACAACTTAAGAGAAATAAGTTATTCACCCTTGAGTTGAGCTGCCCCAATTTTCATTTCAAGAATTTTTTAACGTGGACATAGATGTAATTTGCACGTAAAAGTATCAGAGGATTGAATGTTTGAGAAAATATTGTATGCAGATCAAATAAAGTTCCAGATTTCAATGAAGAAGAAATGATTAATGTCTCCATGCAACCAAAAAAAGAAATAACAAGATAATTTTCTTTTTAAGAAAATATTAGTATAATGTTTTCCTACACAGATAATGAAATTTGTTTTTAAATCCTATGAGAAACAGAGAAAGCATAAGATTACTTTGCCTGATTTTTCACCAATAAAATGAAATTCAGAATTGTATTGAATTTGATATTGTATTTGTTCTGCATATAATTAATATTAAATACATTTTTTGATTTACTACTATTGTAAAGACATGAATTTGAAGATCAACTTAGTTTTTAACGCTTTTTTTATTCGAAACGTTTACCAAATAGAACTTTTTCTTTAAAAATTATTTTATTGGACCCTTGATGATCGTAAAATGAAGAGTGTCCACTAAATTCAGAAATAAAAGATTTCAAATTTAATCATCAATTTTAATTTATTATTTAAATCCTTAAATGTTAAATACCCTCACATATAATCGCAATGCTGGATTATTAGGTATTTTATAAAACAAATTTTACTGAAAACCATAAAATAGAAATGGCGGAACATAACGTAAAATGTATATATTGCGATATTTAAATTTATAGAATCGCACATAGTACTGACAGAAAGAAACATTATCAAAATACTATGACTGAAAGATATCATTTACTCTAAGAATGTTGAAAGCATTCTTGACTGTTTCTGATGATACAGTATAAATAAACACTAAAAAATTTTTATCTAATAAAATTCACTGCAACTTTCCAATTTTACAAAAGAAGTCGTCTTGTAAATATATAGTTACTGTTATAATATTTCATACCATTTCACATATACAACTGTAAAGTATCTTTGAGTAATACTTAGTTTTTTTACTGCAACGTGACTGGGCCAAGCTCACATTTTCTGTTTTAGAAAATGGAGATTAAGTGTTTTAACTATCTAGACTGTGAAAGACTTCAAAAACAAAATTATTAAATAATGTTTCTCCTTTTTAATTTTCCTAATTTTTTTTTTTTTTTTTTTTTTTGAATTTGTAAAAAAAATATTTTTAATATGTAAAATATTTTATAGATTTGGTTACCTTTTTTATATCAGTATTATATATTTCTTTTACAAGAATTTAATTCCAAATGATCCATTTTGCTTTAATTATTTTGTAACACCACTTAATAATCATATGAAATACATTTGATATTCTTACATAAAGGATATACCATACATTTTATACACTATTACATTTTTATTCAATATGAATTTCTAAGTCAAATGATAAGTGCATTTAATCCATCAGATGTTACATATAAATTGTCAAATATGTCATGATTAATAATTTCTATATATAATTTTTCTACTAATCAGACGCTATTTGAACATATCTAAATATCAAAATATATTCTTAATATTTTAATTAAAAATATATAAACCCGTTTGTTTATATTTGAAGAAGAGATTATGTCAAAAGTGCAACTAAAATTGATTGTTCTATTGAAACTATTAACATGTTACGTTGTTATTTAAATAGAAAGTAATTCTGAATTGTTATATTATGAGGTATATTAGTGTGCTTCATTACTGTAATGAGTGTGCTTTATATTAATTGGTCGTTTATTATTTTAAATATACTATACTATTATTCTTTATAATTGTAAATAAATGCAATAACACGAGGCATTCACCATTCCAAATCTTTCTTTATTGCAAAGAAGAATATTCTTATTAATTTCAATTTTCCATATTCAGAAAAATTCCAATGTCTCTATTAAACAATTTCAAATATTTAAAATAAAGAGATTAATAAATTTTTGTGGATACAAAAAGAAAATATTTCTTTCGTATTCGACAGAATGAGAACATTTTGAGATATGTTTGATTTATGAAAATGTTTGTTGAGAAAGTATTTAATTTAGATTTTATAGAAGTTATACATAAATTTGATGATGGACATACTTATTCATAGTTCTGCAGTCATAGGAATATACAAACAGAATTTATAAATGAAATATATATAAAAAGGATGAAAGTATAATGATAAATGATTTTATTTATTTAAATATTACTAAACTAGTGGGAAAATAAATATCTCAAAATCATGTTTCAGTTTATATTTTTATCAATTTAAAAAGATATTTTCCCAATTTTTTTTTTATAATTTTTAACTTATTAGTTACCCACGAAAACAGTAAAAAAAGAAAACTTACCCCACTTTTTTAAATAGCAGCTCTTGTTTGTAAGTGGAATTTTTATAATCCAGTGACGTGATTGATTACCATTAATCAGCTGAATGGGAAGTAACTAAGCTCTTTAATAGATTCTCTCACTTTAGTTGTAAAAGAACTTCAGCACAGGAACTTGATCTTGGAGTCACGTTAACAACCAGTGCCACTATGCCCTTATGCAACTGTGTAATTACATGTATTTTTATTATTATATCACTAATTTTCTCCAGGAACCAAGCTTGTAACAACAGATTATATTTTTCTTTCATGAAACGGAACCTTGAGTTCAGACAAAGGAATGATTACATTCGTAATTAGACCAACTTTTAATCTAAAAAGGATTTAAAAAATCTCTGAAAAAAACTCGTTTTAGTAGCAGTGGGTTTGATTCTAATTATATCCGACTTAATGCATAGGAATAATTTGTTATGTTCCTTTTCTTTTATTTTAAACAAAATACTTGTTTTTTTTTCTAATTTTGTTGCTCTTTTGCGTTGAAGTTTAATTAAAACATGGAAAAAAGGTTAATGGAGTTTCCTAGGCGTTGAATTCAAGCATTTGAATGTGACAAATACAAGTAAACTTCCGAGAAGACAAGAGGAGATGCCGTAAAAACTAAATTATTTTTAGGAAATTTACTAACTAGTTTTATTCACTTATGTTCTATTGTTCGTTAAATTGCAGCCAAATTAAATGAAATATTTTTGTATAATTTAAGAACTGAAATTATATTTTATCATATCCAAGTCTTTTTATTTGAATATAAATACACTGTTTTCAGATACATCATGTGATTTTCTTACTTTTTGAAAAGTTAATGGCATATAATTATAATGACTAAATTTATATAATTGGCTTATATTTAATGCTGTAATAAAATGGGTTTTTTTAAACCGCAAAAAATATTTTTAACAATTGAAATTTTTATACTAGGTGCAAAGGAAATAAGAATATTATTTGAAAAATAGATTTCAAATCTACAGATATCATAATATGTTTCGAGCATTTTAAAATTTAGTACTTTTGCTATTTTATTTTGAAGGATATTTTATAAAAGTTGCTACACAGTGAGAGAGAGGAGGGGAGTGCGAGGAAATGAGAAGGAGAGAGAGAGACAGTTTTGTCTAATATTTCTCATAGTATGCATTTTTATAAATAATTTCTTTGTTAATCAGAGTGCAGAATTAAGTAGGGGCTTCGCTATTGAGAAAATTAATGTTTGTATTTTATTTTTTGTGGAAGCAAACTAAATCGAGAAAATTAACAAACACTCGTTCAGCATTCCATAGTATCGTTTTTTGAACAATTGTAATGTTTTTAGTAAGACCAAAGCAAAACATTCTGTAGTTTCAGATATGAAGAATATGCTAATCAGACATTCTACATTAAAAGTTTCAAATTCATTTCAAAATAACTCAGAAAATTTCCAGTTCTTTATTTCATTGAGAAATACACATTTGTAAAGAAACAATGATAGAACCAGAAAATTTCCTTGGCAGTATCTTTCATTGCGTGCTTTTATACTATAATTGAGATTAATTCTAAGTATCTCATACATCATGATAGAAAATATGACTACATGACTGCGATAAATGTCTGGTTAATTCAACTCGGTACTCTATAAATGGATAATATGTCTCTTTAGCATTTTGTATAAGGAATGAAGAATTATCTGAAAATATATCATGTGGCACCACTCTTAGTATAAATATCGTCCATTATTTTACTGCATTCACTCATATCTTTACTCCAACATCAAAAAATATAACCCGATAGAGTCACAACAACCAGTTTCAGCTGGGAGCATGAATAAAAATGTCTACAAATCATGATATAAAAGTTCATGCTTGCATTATATAATATTTGAAAACTCAGACCCACTGTGATTATACACAGTATTCAATGTATTCATTCGAATGATTCCATATTTACAGAAAATCATGGAATCTTTACCAACGAGTACACAAGTTATGGAAGACAATCGCATTTCTAGAAATCAATAGATTTTTTTTTAAATTTACTTGTTGTCAATTATTTCTTAATATTTCACTTTATATGAAATATCTAGAAATGCTTAAATTTTACTAGGAATATAAATTTTTAGCTTCTTGAAAGTGAATGCTTTTGTGAATTTGAGACCTCGTATTTAATTCCTTGAAAATTAATTTTACACTGTTATATCTTACGTAAGATAATTTTAAAATGAACTAATTTTATTTTAATATCTGAGATAATTTTATCTAATTAAGGTAGAATGTTTTAAACAATCAGGAATTACAGAATTTTTAATATTTAATTTAATTTAATTTATATTCTATACGCAATACTTTTATAAAACAAGTAAGGAAACAGATATCACCTAAAATAATATAGTTTAAGAGTTTCTGATTTCTAAAATACATTTTTAAGCAATAATTTAATAACATGAAGCCATACAAAATTAATCATTTTGCTAACTTTTAAACGCAATCTTCTTACTCATTTCTTTTAAGAAGTTTTAAACATGAAAGATGAAAAGTCATTTAGGGTTAAGATATTTTTATTTCTGAAATAGGCACAGATATGCACCAGTATGGATATGCCTAATTTTAACAAGCTATATTCACAAGCCTTTAAAATGAGTCTCCGTAAATCATCAACATGGAAAGTGTAATATTTTACAGACATGAGAAATATTATTCTACGTTTGTTTCAATATTTTTTTAATAGAAATGCTATTTTCTTGTTCGGTCTTACATTTTTCTTTCTTACATCTGGAAAAATAAGTCTGACTGCAAACAGGAAATTGAAATCAGAGTAAACTATGAAAACTCAAGAGGGCTTCTATTTTAGAGAAGAAAAATTCTCTTAGTGATATAT
This sequence comes from Latrodectus geometricus, assembly GCA_026290005.1. Classification (NCBI taxonomy): domain Eukaryota; kingdom Metazoa; phylum Arthropoda; class Arachnida; order Araneae; family Theridiidae; genus Latrodectus; species Latrodectus geometricus. The sequence goes on from JAPDSC010039374.1 coordinate 9,387, forward strand.
TACAAACATATATTTTTTAAACCAGAACTTCAATTTGATTTAGTCCCATTTTGATGATAATATAGATTTTACATATTGAGTAATAAAAAGTTGTTTATTGTGAATGAATTACAGATGTTTGCAATTGTTTATTTTTGAAATTTATAAATATTTTCGAGCATATTATAGGCAGATATTATAGTTATAAAGAGATAATAGTTATAAACACACAGTTATAAGGACAATATCATGAATTTCTGTAATTAAAATAGTATTTAATGTATAGAAAATAGTTTTTATAAAATTATTTATAAGAAATTTCTAGTTTTATTAAATTTTAGCAAATTTTTTTGCATAAATTTACATTTTATTTTTAAAGTAACAGCCAAAATGTCATGTCAATCATTAACTTGAAGAATGGATTGCCAATTTCTATAGGTTTAATTTTTAGACTCTTCTCATTAGACATACACTGAAATTATCTTCATTTTCAGACAAGTATATTTAACTTATATGTTGAAAATAAGATCTTATTCTCCTTGTTCGTCAAATTTTTATTCAGGATTCAGTTGAGAACAGAGAATGAAACTGATATCATGATTTCAATATTTCACTGATTTAAAATAAAAAAAGTAATATGCTTGTTTTCAAAATTTTAAATACAGCGTTTGAAAGTATTAAAACTATTATTCATGCTGAAATGAATTCTCTAAACAGATTTTTATCCAACTATATATTTAATTTAAAAGATATAATGCATTTAGATTGAGAATTCTCTTTTCACTGAAGAAATAAACATCAGACATTCAATGCATCATTCCTGAAAATAAAGAAACATTATTGATAAGAGATACTTACATTTTCTTCTTACATTCCATATTCATATGTATATTTTTTTATTATATAAACGTTATTTATTTTTGTCATTTTTTCTAAAGATAATTTTGCATTCTTCAATGAAGCAAATGTTTTTTTTCCTTTAAAATATATCACCGACCAAAAATGCATAGAGTATGGATAGATGGAGTCTTGATTTCATTATTATATACCTCATTGAATTAGTTTTAGTTAATTTATATGTAAGATTTCATTTCAAAATGCAAAGCAATAATTTGCGTTTGAATGAAATACTTTTGTAAAATTATTTTTTTTATGCTTTAAACAATTAAATTTATTGCTCTCTTGTTTAATCTTAAACTTAAGTGAAAGTTAAGTTTTCATTTTTTCTGAATTTTGTTTTTTAAGCATGTCATATATAAAATATATATCTAATGTAAGTTATTCTTTTGTTTTCATTGCATTAATTTAAAGTAAATTTTTTCAGTTGATAATAAGAATTTAAAATATGCCTTACAATGTATGCAATTTTATGACTTAAGAATTAAGATTTTATGATTTCACATTTAAATTGAAATTTTTACGAGTAAATATTTTTTAACTCTTTGCTTATTTTTGTCTTTGTTATACAAAAGTATATATGCTCTACTTAGGCGTTTATCTTATTGTTTTAATTTTGTCTTTTTAATTCAAAATAGGGTGACTTCCCGAAATTTAGTTGCACTTTTCATTTTACAATTATAAATAAAGTTGATATGCGTTAAATCAAGCGTAAGTTATATACACACCTCAATGAATTGGAAATATATTAAATTTTCATTCAAATGCTTGTTAGGATGAAGTATTCAACTTTTACGAAGAAGTTTGTGCGTCATTAAGATAATTTCAAAAATGTTTAAGAGTGAATTTCACAATGAATGATATTCTATCGGACAACGGCAGATTATTTACAATCTGTAAAAGGGTTATTGCCGATGACCATTTACGAAAGGCTTCGATTTCAAAAAATGAAATTCTTATTGGGATATAAGAAGCAGCCATATTATGGAATTTCAACTATTGGTATCAGAACACTAGAACTAGAGGACACAAATGCGTTCTTAACACACTTTTCCTAGATCGTGATTGTTATCGTTTTCGATGAGTTGTACATTAAAACAAAGACTAAATTTTAAATTAAATGAAAAAAAACGTGTCAATAAGGAATCTTCATAATATATTTCATTATAGGAGTGATTCTCAACCTGTGGGGCACCCCACCTAGGGGGACGCGAGCATATCCAAGAGAAAATGTTATTTAAAAAAATAGATTAAGTGACTGAAAGGAAAGAACACACACACATACAAAACAAAATACATTTCGACATATTTAATAATTAACTTATTAAATTAAAACAACTTACTAAATTAAAAAAAAATTTAAAAAATATTAGTGATTTCCTTGGGCCTGTCTTTCAGAGCAAAGTTTTTCGAAGGAGGGTTTAATATTAGAAATAGACACTCTCAGCTCTTTTTCTATATTTAGCTGAGATCTATATTTTGTCTTCAAAGAAGCCACCGCAGAAAATCCAGTTTCACAAAGGTAAGATGTTGAAAATGGTAGTAGAATGCGAAATTCCCTTCGTTTTAGTGCAGAAAACACATCTTCCACTCCTGCCCAATATTCAAAGAGTGATTTATTACCAAATTGTCTTTTGGTTTCGCAACTTGCCGTGAAGTCTATGAAGGTTTCTTCCTCTTCGATTGAGAGTCCTTCGGGAGTATTTTGAAATGGATCCCTCACCCACCTGTAACTTGATATCAGTTTGTCGTCAGCAAGAAAGTACTTTTTGTAATTCTTTGCTAGCATTGGTAAATGATTTTCAATGGTTACAAAAACAACTTTTACATGTTGCTCTTCAGCCTTGTAAATTTTAATACAAACATTCAAATTTGCAAACATTGTTAAGTTTTCTTGCTTTAAATTTCTGCTCCACAATTCCAATTTCCTACAAAAAGCATTAACTTTATCATTCATATACAATATATGTGTATTTGCTCCTTGCAGTTGAAGATTCAAGTAATTTAATTTCTCGAATATGTCGACCATGTAGCTCAATTTCAACACAAATAAACTATCGCGAAAATTCTCAGCTTCCAGTCTGTTTTCCTCTTCTAGGAAAACGGTGATTTCTTCTTTTAATTCATAAACACGTTGCAAAAATTTCCCTCTTGATAACCATCTTGCCTCGCAATAAAATAGTAACGCTGAATGTACTGCACCCATGTCTTTACAAAGTGCGGAAAAGACTCTTGATTTTAGGGGTCTCATTTTTATATAATTTACTACGGTTACAACCGTAGTTAACACAATGTTCAAACCAGGACTCATTTCTTTGGAAGCCAAAGCTTCTCTGTGGATCATGCAATGTGTCCAGACGCACTGTGGCGATTTTTGTTTCAAAGGTGCTTGAATACTTTGGAATTTTCCTGACATAGAACGAGCACCATCCGTACATATTCCGACGCAATTTTTCCATTCTATGTCTGCCTCGTTCATAAAATCATTTAAGATTTCAAATAGAACGAGTGCTGTTTGAGTTCTATTGGTTTGCAGAAAAGTAATTCTTCTACTACTGACAAACCATCACAAAATCTAACATAGGCAATGAAATGAGCATCTTTATTACTATCTGTTGCCTCATCGAGTTGTATTGAAAACAATTTGTATCTCAACTTCGACAAAAGCTGACACTCTACATCTTCAGCTGTATCAGCAATTCGACTGGCAACAGTATCATTTGAAAGAGGTATAGACTGCATATGTTTTGCAAAATTATCTCCAAATATAATTTCTACAATATCAATCGCGGCTGACAAAATAAGCTCTTCACCAATGGTGTGAGGCTTTTTACATCTGGCTA
>JAPDSC010039377.1:0-15038 GCA_026290005.1 Latrodectus geometricus
TCTCTCTCTCTCTCTTTCCTCTTTTGTTTTCTACTTTAGCCGGAAATAGAAAGTGAAATTAAGAAGAGAAATTGTGAGCACATTTCTTTCATCTAGCACTAATAGATAAATTCTCATTTCCCGAGGTCCATTTTTTGATGGATATTTTTTAAGGGTATGTCAGCTGTATAGTCCATTCTCGAGAATGGTCAAGATTTAGACAGGTCACTTCCCGATCAATACAACAATCAAGGATGATAGCGTACTATGAATGAATCAGTGGTTGTTGTTGTCTTATCCAGTGAGGTAGTGCAATAGGATCAAATTGCTCTTAAAGTGTGCAAGACAGCTCTACCTATATCAATAACTTTTGTAGAATAGAAGAACTGTTGCGTGAAATCGAGATGGATTCTGAAGGGCTTCACCGAAATGGCAAGGTAATTAAAGAAATGGTTGGGAGAGAATTCGGTGTCTGTGCAGTGAAGACAACTATTCTAGCTTTGATGGCCATCGGGAGATATTTTACTTGCCTTGAAGTGTTTAGTCCTCAATCTGACTATTGCTCTGATGATAGCACGGTCACAGTTTAGATCAGGGATGGAGTACTTCAATGTATCAGTAAGGATTTTATTGTGATAATAGCTTAAAATAAAAAAAATTGGAAAAAAGCACCAAAAAATGATCCAATGATCGCATCTCATTGGAATGATTACAACAGAGTCTGTTGATATTAAACGAAAAACACCTAGTATCTCTTCAAGTACTTGTAAAAAAGTTGTTCTAATGTTAATGGGAATATTATTCGTAAGGTGTATATCAAGATGATGCAATGCATAATGAATCTGAGGATTTTATCATACTATTAAGAAAATGTCACAAAACCATGTTTAATTATGTGAAATTCGTAGAATCATCCATACAAATTGTATATCATATCATGACACAGCACATTCTATTTAGCATTTTTTACGTGATGATCCTTGCTTCATTGCTTGAACTTGTTATCTTCAAAATCAGCACACATTAAACATTAAGTGCCTTAAAGTTGTCATCAATTGACACATTATTTATTTTGCAGTGTTAAAAAAAGTTTGTATCATTGACCAAAACTTTACCTAGAATCATCAAAAACAATATATTAAACATCTTACGAAAGATTTTTTAATGTATATATCACGGATGATATTAAATAATGATATTTTTCCTGCTGCTATTTATGTTCTAAACAATGTTGAAATTATACTCCCTTTAAAAAAATTAGAAATTTCTATTGGGCAGCTCATTTTGGAAAGCTGGAGTGTAAGAAACATTGAGAAAACATAAAATAAGAAAAGAATGGTATCTTGTCAAAACTAAGATTTTCAGTTTAAAAACACAAAATACAAAACTTATTCAATAATTTACAATTTTACAAAATATTTCATTAATGCATTTAAAAAAATAAATATCAACTTATTTGGAAAATTTTGAAAATGTAAAGGAAATTCCATTTATTCTTTCAAGTTTACTCTTCAACGAACTTATAAATTATAATTTTTTAAGGAAATATCTCTCTCTCTCTCTCTCTCTCTCTCTCTTTGTTTTCAACGTACAAATTGTTAGATCACGGAAAATATTCAAGAAAATTGGAAAGTTATAAAAAACAAAACAACAGTTTAAAGTTCAGTTATCACTGTAACTGAAGGAACTGTAGAAAATGATGATGTCACAAAGCTAAGAAAATTTTTTCTCTACTTGATTAAATAAAAATGTCAAATTTAATTCTCACCAGCATGGCAACATGTTTTCCGTCTCAAAACTTTTCCAACACCTTGTCATTTTTTATTTCTATATAGCACTTTAGAAATAGAAAGGATGCCGCCCAATCTTCAGAGCAACAAGAAAGGCACGTTCGCAGTTTCATACAACTTGCTCCCTTCACTGAATGACAATGGAGGGAAAGTTTTTACAGTCCTCCTTTCCATCTTCATCTGGTATGACTGAATTCCATACCGCTTTCTTCCTTTTCATTTCCATTATCTCGGAAGGAAGAGCCTTTTCTTGGTGCAATGAAGAATCAAAGTCTTGAGTGGTAAGACTCTCCTAAAAATGGCAATTTGTTATAAAATGTTCTTGCAAATCATCTCTTTTTTATTTTCCTTTTTACTCTCAGAAGAATCAATGCAAATAAAAATGAAAATTTCCTTTTCTGTTTTCAAAACCTTAATAGCCTACAACCACACATTTCTTCCATAGGATTAATATTTAACAGGTAATCGCATAACACATGAAATTTACTGCTCATATCTGTTCTGGGCATTAATCAATTCCCACGTGATTGTTCCTCATTTTGTATTTAGAGCTATAAGCCTGTTAGCATACAGCTCCAAAACAGGTTTTTGTCGTAACCTAACCTAATCATTTGCATTCATTACATACAATATTTGTGTTTATGTGAGAGCCAGCGTTACTTTTTTTCACTATTCCGCTGCATTATTAACCACTTCTGTTATCATTTCGATCTATTCATCATATGTGAGCAGTGCTTTTTTACTGAAATATAAGTTTATAAAATTCGTTTTTTAAAGAAAAATTTGATCCATAAACGTAATTTTGTATTTTATTCGTAAAAGGTATTACTATTGATATTTATTTTATTAGGTTATCTAGGGTTGCTATTATGGGAAAAAATCAGAAATCAAAACACAAAACGATTAATTAGATAATGAATCGGATGCAATTGATACAGACTAATGTGATAACAAAATTGAACCAGAGGAGGAAATCAAAAAAATTGAATTTTCAAACAATGAAGATGAATGTCTTTGTTATGTAGCTCCTATCAAAAAAGTAGCCAGTGTTATTATTTCTGATTTTGAAACCGAAAGTGATTTAGACGATGTCGATGTATTTTCTGATAAAGAAGTTTCCGCCAAAAAAAAACTACTGATGGGACTTTTTTGGAAAACATTGAACAAAAATAGAAATGTAGGTAGGTTACCGGTTTATACGATATTCAAAGATGATTCTTGTCCAACTGCTTACGCTAAAAGGCATAATATGCTAATATGCTTGTCATAATATGCTTAAATTGAAAGTAACACTTTCAATTTAATAATAGAAAAAAGTATGATAGCATACATAAAATCATGTATCGAACTGGAAGGTCGTAAAGTTTAGAATATTAAGGAATGGGTGGTTACAAAATTACAATTATGCCCTTTTGTTGCAACTTTTTTTGCAAGAGGAGAGTATAAGGTAAAAAATTTGAAGTATTCATATTTTGGGTTTACAAAATGTAGTCCGGCTTTTTTCATCCAGACTATCTCTAGAAATAAATGTATGGAAATGTTTCGGCTTATACGCTTTGATAACGAAAAACTCAATGAAAGACTAAAAACAGACAAATTTGCCTTGATTTCAAAAGTATGGGATAAATTTATAGAAAATAGTCTTATTTGTTACAAACCTGACACAAACATAACAATGGATGAACAATTGTTCCCTACCTTGATGTAAAAACTTTGTGCTAAATGTAATAGAAATGATTGTGAAAAATGTATTTATATGTAAAAAATGTTTTCAATGAATTTTTAAATGAAAATTCTTTTTTGATTTGGAATTATTTTTTGCAAAGAAACTTAAATTTTCTTGTATGAGCCAAACTGGCTCACCTCAATAAAAATATGTATATAACCAACATCCGTAAAGCGAAACGTTGATTGCAAATGGTTGTCAAGTTTCTTTCAAGTATAATAATGTAAATCCTTCCTCTATTATTTTCTCAGGAATATAATTTCGAGAAATAAATGCGACTGATATTTATATAGACTTTTTGTTCAACTATAATTTTATTATCAAGAAGAATATTAATTAATTTTTCATTTATAATGTTAAATCACTCAAGGTTTAACTTTTCTCCCTTTATAAGAATTGGGACTCTGACAAAATTTGCAGACAATGTCAAAATTTGTGTCATCTTATAAGATGCAAGTACGATAATACACAAATACAATAAGCATAATTATCACTTGTTACTTATGGCACTTTTTATATACCAAATGTTACCATCTAGTAATGGATTGAGTCTATTCCTCACTAAAAAGGAGTTTTAGCATCTTGTTGAATACTATAAATCCTTATATCATCACTTATGCTTGGTTATTGCGATATTTCCAATCACGTATTTCCGAAAACCGAAGACGTTAAAACAGTGTCTCATAATTTTAAATAATAATCCATTGAATGAAATCCATGTTTGAGGTTCTCGTAATTTTCCATACTACAACAATGAAAAGATATTGGAACATATAGGCGCATGGGCGCTTTCATTACGACAATCTTCATCTCAGTCGAGAATCGAACTTGTTACCTTTTGGATCTAAAATAATCTTTTCTTCACCAGACTACTGTGGTTCCATAATACTCAACTATTTTAATTTACATTAAAGATCATCCTTAATCGCTTTTAGAACCAAAATTAGATATGTGAACCTGAGATAACTTTGCTTAATTTCATGGTGTTGGTGAAAACTTAATTTTAAAGGAAAGCACATTTTTGTAAAATTTAGGACATAGTGATCAAAATATTGGAAATCATGTTACTGATGCTATTTGCATGTTATTCAGCATGAGAATATAAAATTTATCTTCTGTAGTAAAAATTTAAAGATTAACACAACTATTAAATACTTTTTTTACATGACTTTTTACTTATAATTAAAGTATTTTATTTGGTGTTTAAATGTTAATTTTGTACAGTAGTTTTTAAAAATAGAGTCAAAAATATACAATGCATATATAAAAATTTAAATAAATTTTGAAAAAAATTATGATTGGTATGAGATTATATAAAATATTAATAAGAAAAGCAGATTTCGACAATTCAAAATAAAATTCAAATTAGTAAAAATAATATTTTTTATTCTGTTTTTACGAATTTTCAAAGAATAATATTCCAGAACTGATTGTGCAATGAAACACATTCCAAAACACCACTCTCATCTAATTTTCCTTTTTAATTAAATATCCAACTTTTTTTTACAAAACAAATGTTATTTAATAAAAATATACTCAACAGATAGGTGACATATTATTAATATCTATCTTAAAACTAAATTATTAATAATTATTTTTCTTCAAAAAGGTTTGCATGTATAAATATGAGTTTATTGTAATATTTCGTGGTATATAACAATAATATCTCCTTGACCTTTCAATGCTTACATCAACATTAAATGCCTGCAAAAACCTATTATTATACCGATAAATATTCTCAAGATAATTCTTCACCAAGATAATTCACAACAATAGTAATTCTTTTAGAGATACTTTTGTAATTTTTATATTATTAAATCCTCCTGATACAAAATTTTTTTTTATTTCTTTCAGTTTTAAGAAACGCATTTCTTCCTCGTATATTTTCTTTACTTATCTTAGCGTATCGCAAAAGTGATGAGACTCGTTTTCAGAAACTTTCAAAGTAAAAGATTGCACAGCAAGCAGAATTCATGAATTATTTATAAGAGATTCTTTTCCAGAAATATGCGAGGAGTGAACGAAAGAATATGGTGTTTATTATGAGCGGAACTTAATGCACCATTTCTTAAGCAAAGTTTCTTTATCTTTGCATTTGTTTCCGATTTTATTTATGCTTCTTATTTATAAGTGCAACACGCGATGACGCAATCTTCCAATTAAAGCATCATGCAAAGAAAAATCTTTTACGAGTTTCATACAATTCATGTTAGTATATTAAGTAAAAGTATACATACGTCATTCAAAAATACTTACAGCAAATAGATTTCTCTGAAAGCAATCTAGAAAGTAGAAACTAAATGCAAAAATCACAGCATCATTATTTAGGTTGACTACTATATAGTGTTTGCTTATATTAGTTTGTGGAAAAAGAAATCCATTATTTTTATGTGAACTTTTTGTAACTTCTTTCAGATTCACTTTTTAAAAAGTTTTAAAACAGTTTTCATGTAGATTTTTAGGTCTTGTGCGAAGCTACGACTGCTGACATGCTGTCAAGTTTGATAATTTTTGATATTTTATAGACATTCTCGACGATGCTGTATCCACATGCGAGGTGCATCTCTAACATCAAAAATACCCGAACGAAATCGACGAAACAAAATTTGTACGTAACTGGTTGTTACAATCTTATATAGGACGATAAACACCTTTCACAATTTTAGCCAACCGGCTATCTTTTTCTCCACTATAAAAGAAAAACTAAAATGTATCGAATTTTCTGTTTTTTGTCTTCTATTTTTAAAACCTTGTACTCATAACTGAATTAATTAAACAAAAAACCGCAAGAGAATATTTTAGTGTCAAATGTTACCTTTCCAACGAGCATAAATTTGAAATTGTTTGATAGATACCTCACGAGATAGCGATCACTGCAGACGTCTACCGAAAAAATAATGGATAGCTTTTTCCCCAACCTAATATATATATATGTCATTCAAAAATACTTACAGCAAATAGATTTCTCTGAAAGCAATCTAGAAAGTAGAGACTAAATGCAAAATATCACAGCATCATTATTTAGGTTGTCTATTATATAGAATTTGCTTATGTAATTTATATACATATAAAATATATAAATTTATAAACATATAAAATATATAAATTACATAAATAAATTTTATTTATATTTGTTACCTTTTTAGAATATTGAAGATTACACATAATGCTCAATTTTCTGAGATTAAGCATTTCTTAGAATAATTTTTTAGTAAAATTTTGAAAACAATATTGCGTTTGATTATATAATGTGTCATGCTCTTATGAGAATATGCCAGATTTTCGCCAATTCGTTTTTCACAGATTTCTATTTATGAATTTGGAATCAATTTTGATCTACGATATTTTTGTTTTAAATATTGTATTTTAAATAAGTTTTATTTTAGAAGAATTTTATAGCTTTTAAAATGCCTCTTCATTAATTTTTGTTTGTGAAATTCACGTAAATGTTTATTAAATTTAAGACAATATTCTATATTAGATTATGTTTTCGTCCATATATCAAATGCAATACATTTTTTTTTCATTTTATCACTGGTTGTATTTATTATTTCAAAGATTAATTCATATTAAATTTTCTTCACCAAAAGTAGTACAACTCTTTGGGTTCTTCCTCTCATCCATCTTTTTGAGGTTTTTAATTTCATATTTGGTGATCGATAATAACTTTATACATATGCACATTATAACCAAACATTTAATAAAAATTATTCACTATGATTGGCTGATCGTATAATGCCTTTGAATACCAATAACTGTGCAATATAACCTCATTCCTTTATGAGAAAATGTTTTTTTGCTATAGATACATTAATATATATTTATGCAATCATTCTAAACAATGACTGAATGGTCCAGAAAATTATATATTAACTTTGTAATGGGGAATTAAAAACATTATTTATTGAGCAAGAATTTGTTTTTTACTTTTTATTTTACTTTTTTTTATTTTTAGCACAGAAATAAATCAAACCATCTACATTCATAACTGTCTCCAAAGCATTTCATTCATTTGTTATATGCTTGGTTTACTTTTAGAGAAAAAAAATAATATTTAAGTACAATAATTATTGAAATATCACTGTACTTAAAGGAACATCAAAATAGTGTAAGAATACGTATCAGTATTTTTCTCTGTGTATAAAGGGTTTTGAAATTAAAGACTACAATGTATTTAATGTTTACACATATATGGATAGCAATAGCAATATAAGGTATTTTAGAGATCAGTATTTTAATGTATTAATTATTTTTCTAACTTTGAAATCAAACAAGCATTATGACTTTTTAAATTTAATTAGTTTCCTTCCAAAAGTGAAAATGCTGCATTTTAAATAATTGAAAAACTGATTTGAATTTCTCTGATATGTTGATATTTAAATTAGTTTTTCTGATTTTTGTAAATAATGATAATATTGTTTATTGAGCCAGTTATTATAAATTAGTATCACATTAACAATACTTACAAAACATAGTTTCCTATTACTTACATAAAATTAAACTTCGATATTCATATTATTATCATAATTATCTATATGTCATTATTTATGAATCCGTTGTTTGTAATTTAAGACCAAAAATACCTTTATGAGGTAAGTTAACATATTATTAAACAAAAATATGAGAAATAAATATCAAAAACACTTACTCGTAATACTTAATTTTTTTCAATATTCATAGTAATTAAAATATTATTATTTGGAAATCTTGAAATGCCAATTTTTTCACACAATTTTAGTTTAAAACAGCATTGATCAAAAGTATGATTTCAATGACAAAAATGTTTCTAGGAGATAAATAGGTATATTAATGTGATCAAAATTCAATCAAAATTCTTTTTTGGTCTTTCTACATTACAGATATCCAAAGTAAATTATAAATTCAAATATATAATGGAAGTTGTGTAGAAGACAATGAGTTTTTCCCGTTATAATGTTGCATCCCTTACTCGTAGTTTATTCTTTATAAAAACGTTCTTTTTACTCTCATGCAATTTTCCTGTATAAATTGGATTAATTAATATCTATCAGCATTTCTCCCCCCCCCCTCCTCCCCCATCCTCTAATTTCGATTTGATAATATTTTTAGAATAACGAAATTCACACGTTTTTATGTTTTTTTGGTAATTATTTGTGCATTATTCTACAATAAATTTTTGCTTGTCACTCGACGAAGATGCACAGTTCACAATTTGCATAAATCTATCTGGATAAAATAAAAATTTAACCCATGAACTCTCAAACTGCAAATCAATGTACTCTGTATTTGGCTGTTATATCAACCCGTATTGTTATAAAATTTTGTATATTAATTTCAACAAATGTCACTAAAACTTGACGATCAAAATTGGCTGAGTTATTGAATTTTGAAATTCAATGATTCAGCCTATTTTGATCAGCAAGTAATTTGTGACATTTGTTGAAAATAAAGTTTCTTTTAAATTTCATTTTACAATTTTTTATGGAAGATTGAGACAAATTACCTTGAATTAATTTGTAATAAATTACCATTAATATTCTATATTTATTTTATTTTAATTCAAGTATAAAAAATTTATAATATAATTCTATAATAAAATTTTAATTTACAATATATCTGCCTCAGAAGAGAGAATGAGAGTGTTACTCAAAAAACAAAATTGAGAATTTAGGAGCAGGACTTTATTCTACTTGTTAAATTGCTCTTTGATGTCTTCATCATATATTGAAATGTAGATTTTACTCTGGCATGGACATTATGAATAACAGCAGTGCAAATGTTTAATTATACATTGACAATATATGCTGTCAAAAATCTCTTAATTTAAGGAATTGAGTATTTTCAATTTCTTCTTTTCCATGCATTCATAAGAAATTCATACAGAGTGAATAAAGTGGTTAATCAAATTTGCTGTCATCTTTTATAGTTTTTTTTTATAGTTTTTACAGAAAATCATTTCTAACAGGTAGATGGTAAGACCACTAAATTATAACATAGCAAGAGTTTTATAAATCTTAGAGTGTCCCCCCCCCAAAAAAAACACCCTCTCATATTTAGTATCCTTCAGAAAACCATAGACCCATTACATTCTGGTTCAATAAAAATGTATATTTTCTGATTTTTTTAAAATCTTATACATTATTTTTAATATAAAATTAAATTATTTTCTATCTTTCAAAGTTTCCCCAGTTTGAAGACTGCATTTAAAAATCTTACATTCATAATAAGTAAAAACATTTTGATGACATATTCATTTGAAAAGTTACATATATTTTGAGAAAATTTCTTATATACGTTCCTCTCAAAATTAAAATTAATGAAAAACAAAAATTAAAAATTTTGATTTTAAATTAAATATGCATGTTTCCATATTTTTGCTATTTGCTTATACATTATTTAAAAGCTTCAAGATTTAAGAGAAAAGTTTGATGATATATAAATCTGGAAACTGACATATGTACATCTGAAATATTTGTGATTCTTTGGTCTTCTGACTAAAATAAGAAACACAAAATATTTTTATGTTATTTCAATATACTGAGAAAAATGTTTACAAAGCTGCTTAGGTGTGGGATAAGTGTATAATAGTACAAAGTACTACACCTGAAAAAAAACATTTCCGAGAAAAATTTGATGAATTTCAATAAATAAACTCTTTTTACTAAGTTCCGATTCTCTATGAAAAGATGTTTTCTTGGACTAAGAAAACTTTTCTCCTACAAAAGTACAAGAAACGTTTCTATAATAGATGTTTATATCAATAGGTATTTACAATGAATTGTTCCTCAAACCCAGCAATCTAATTTCCTTTCCACATTTTATATTTATATTCTTTCGTATGGTCTCCATTTAATGTCTTATAGGGGAATGAATGGTGGCGAACCCTTAGGGTTTGGAGAACAAGAAAAAAGGAGATTTTTATTTTTATTTGCATTGATTCTTCCAGGAAAAAAATGAGGACAAGCTACGGACAATTTGCGAGAAGAATATTGGATAATAAATTGCCATTTCTAGGCGAATCTCTTCACTGAAGATTTGGCTCCACCAGGTTTTTTTCTTCCAAGATATTGGAAATGGAATAAGTTAGGAAAAAGGAAACGACCGGTATATGAATTTCCAGGGATCCCCACTGTCATACTAGATGAGAATGGAAGGGGTCAAGCAGAAAAAATATTTCTTCTATTGTCATTCATGGGAGTAAGTGTCGTGAAATACACAAGGGTGTTTTAAAGCTTTTTAAATGGACAATCTTTGAACAAGTGACCAAGAATAAGGTTGGGAAAAATTTATCTTAATCAAGAAAATATCCTTGCATTGGGAATCGAAATGTAGTAAAGTGGGTTTGTTTATTAAAATTTCTCAAATTTTTTCTAGGAAAGGATCTTTTTTAGGTTTTGCTGTTTTTATTAGTATAAACTAATCTCTCACACTTAAGCAGTACTGAAAGCAGCTATTTTTAAAGGTAACTTTATCGTATCAAGTTGAGAAAATCATTTTTCACTTTTGTAACTTCGTACATTTTTCCCATCCTTCAACAAGAAGATTACATAAAAAAAGCTTTCTTATTACCTCATGGTTATTTTTTATGTCCCTTAGAATTTTTTGAAATAGTAGCTAAATATTTTCCTTAATAGAAAATAAATAGAAAACAATTTAAAGTTCCATCGACAATAAATTGGGAATGCAAAGACAGAATCTTTTATGGATTCTGTGTTTACAATTAATCTAGTATTTAATTTTTTAAATGAACGTACAGTTGGAAATTGCAGCAATACTTTCATTTTTTATGGGTTTATTTATGAAAATTTATGAGAACTTTTGAATATATTATTCAACTCGGCTCTTATGTTTCCTTACATACCAGATTTCCTAAATGAATTGCAAATGATCGATTTTAAATCCTTCAGTATTGCTGAGTATATAAAAGATTACAATTAACTTTATCACATGAGATTCTTACTTTGAAAAATTTCCGATTAGACGTTGAAGACATCAGCATTTTTGATATTTTTGGAAAGTTTTCAAACATATTATATTCTATGATATTACGAAATATAGACAGCCTAAAAAATGAAGTTCATATGTCATTTGAGGATTCACTACGTTCTGCCTTCACCAACTTACCTACGCTATATTTACTTGCCACGAGAGTGATGTTTGATTCGAGGCCGATTAAGACCATCGTGTTCATTAATGGCGACTGGAGCACATAAAATATGTCGTGTTCATAATATCCTCCATGCTCCCATTCCAAATTAATACCTATGGGGGTGTTAGGAGCTACGCTTTGGTTCTTCTCTGGCTTCCTATCTCTAAACTAAAAAACCCGATGGTGCCGCCCTCTATGAGCCAAAAGTTATACTTCCACCTTAGCTGAGGGGAGTGGCTCTGTTCAAAAAAGAAAGACTCGTTCTGACTTCATTCGCTCAATCCCTGATTTCCTAAGAAAGAGAGAGATAAGGTTGATAATTTAAAACTGCATTTCGAAATGTCTCGTTTTTTTAGGTGGCTGTCAACATAAATAAAATCGCAAAAGTAAAATTCGGCAAAATAATCTGTAAATAATACATAAATATTAAAATAATTTAAAAAAATACATTATAAGCAAATATCATACACAATTAAATCTTATTGAATAACAAAAAACAACTAAATTTCGGAGGTGTAACGTCAATCTTTTATAAAAAGAGTTACTTATAGAAAAAAATGAGTTCCTTTGATTTCTTAAGGAGTCAAGATTTCCAAGAAGAAATATAAAAGATATGTTTGTTGGATGTTAAAATTGTTTTTTTTTTCTGTTATGTAATTAATTTTTTAAAAATTATATTTGTTAGGTATTGCTTTCTGTGTCATAAAAATTAAAATGAATATATAAAACCAATAGGCAGTTTTGTGTTGGTTGCTATGTAGCACAGACATCCTGAATTACAGCGAAAATTTTATTTACAATTACTGAATGTATTTTTTTGACAAACCGCCTCACAGTATCCGTCAATTGATAGTTGGTTTACTCTCAGTTCATTTAAAAATAATTTGAAGTTCCATCTGTAAGACACAGTGTCAATCACTTTTTCTTACAGAAGTACGTAGATTTTGCAACATGAATTATTTGCTTCAAAAGTTAACATGTTCTTAATTTCATCCATATTTATGAAACATTCTGTAAGATGGAGTTTTAAATATAATTACTTATGTTGACTAATTCTTAGTAAATTTTTTATTGTATTTTATATAATGTATAAAATATTTTGTTTTATTTTTATAATATATAATATAACAATTTATTACATGACAATAAAAAATTAAACTTGTGTACAGAAATTAAATAAAAAGTGCATATAATTTTATTTCATTTTAATATTTTCATTAATATTTAAATTAAAATGAGTAACATAATATGTATGACTGCTTTGGGTCAGCAGTGTGAATTTTGAAAAGTGTATTTTTAGAAAATTCTACATTTTAACCTTCTGCGTTAAATGATCTAAACTACATCCCAAGGTATGTACGGAGACAATTCCTCTTAATTTTTGCCCCAGTCGACATATCGAGTTGGTGTTCAACATTCCAAGATCCAAATGTTAGCGTAAATAGGTCTTAAAACCAATTCAATTGATGAGGTAGAAAATAAGCCCTCTTACATTAACGTTTTAAGAATAATAACTCTGGGATAAACTATTAAATCTTTGATCCTAGTGAAATAAAATTGCTTTTAACACAGAGTAAAATAACATTTTAAACAGAGTAAAGATTTCACATTTTTTTAACAAATGACATCAACAGAGGTATAAGCGATAAAGCAATAATTTGATTTTTGATTTAAATAATTTAAAAATAAATGTAATTAGAATTGATACATTTAATATTATTACGCAATTATTCCATCTAAAATACATTCATTTTTAACAAATAATTACCCGAATAGATTATATCCATCTAGATATCTATATAAAATCAAGAAACCAGATATATATAAGATCAAGATTACACTGTAATCATGAACAAGATTTAAAATTTATTATAAATTAAAAAGTAGATTCCTAACTCTCACAAATTAATAAAATTTTGGAGTATAAATGAAACCCATGAAACGTTAAATCGAAAAAATAGAGTACAAACCATTTGGCTGCAACTTGGTTCGACTAAGGAGACATTTATATACTACGTATTACATATAAGTGTATTACATGTTTGTCATTAAGTTTTTATTATTAAGATTCTCTAAATTAAGGGAGTTTGATAAGTTTTGTGCAATGCTTGAAATTTAGGGATGGTTTCAATCAGGAATTAATTCTGTTATTTCATCCTAATTCTGAGTTTTAAAACGTTAACAAAGTAGTTTGATTTTACAATATTTTTTCTTTCTATTCCCTTGCCATTATATATATTTTTCGGTATAGCAAGGGCTGTAATGACTGCTATATCGTCTATATATAGCAATAAATATCAGCAATATTTAGGTATAGCAAGGGCTATTTATATAGGGGTACACCGAGTTGTTGTGCTATCACCATCCCTTGCCAAAAAAAGTGTGGCATGCAGAAAATAATATTTCTTATAAAATGATAAGTCCAACTATGTAAACAAGTTATAAATTATGTACATCTGCAAATAAATTGGTTCTTAATGGGGAGAAAAAATTTAGTTTTTGTGAAAAATTAAAAATTTTTAATAAAAACTTCAGAAATAAATTCATCTCCTTTTTGTCACTCCTTTTTGAAATCAAATGTATTTACGAAGGTTACTCTGAAATTTTTGAGATACGCGCAGACGAGAATTTACAAACTAAAAATAACGGTTTAATTTTAAAATACAAAGTATTTTAACACACAAGACTATTTTTTACTGACTTACTTTAACTTGTTTAGCGTAAAATAAATTTTAAACAGTAGAAAAAATGGAGTTGATGCGAGAACATTTTCGCGCTATGATTTTCTAGATTTTAAAGCAGGATTAAATCAAGAAGAATGCGTTCAACGGTTGCAGTTAGCATTTGGTGGTAAATCTCCAGCTCGTGCTACTGTATTCAGATGTTTAGAGAATTTAGAAGAGGTCGCAATTTTCTTTAGGATGAAGAACACACAGGATGGCCGCCGTCAGCAATATTCCCGGATAATGTGTCTGCCATACGAAAAATGTTAATGGATGATAATCGCTGAACCTATTAAATGATACAGAAGGAACTTAACATTGGATCCGCAGCCATACACAAAATCATTCATGAAGAATTACATATGAAAAAAGTAGTTTGCCGTTGGGTTCCCCATAATCTAACTGAGCACCAAAAAGAGGAGCGTGTCAGAATCAGTAAAGAAACTCTTAAATTGCTAAATGATGGTGGCCACCGCATCTTTTCTAAAATTGTAACAGGTGATGAAACTTACATACCGTTTTTTGACGTTCCAACACGTCAAGAAAGCAAACTATGGGTCTTTGAAGATGATCCCGCGCCGACAATGATGTAAAAACAACGCGCACTGAAAAAAGCGATGTATGCTGTTTTCTTCAGAAGTACGGGATTGGTCAAAGCCATCAAGCTGGAAGGACAGAAGACAGTAACAGCA
>JAPDSC010039391.1:6722-20536 GCA_026290005.1 Latrodectus geometricus
TATATATATATATATATATATATATATATATATATAATATATGATTTTGGATTAGAATAAATTTATTTCGAATTCACTTTTCCTGAAGTTAATTAGGTTTTCAATTTTTTATTAAAATATTTTATTTACAAAACAAAAAGCGTTTTTAATAATTAGCATATGTTATTGTTCATAGCTTTTTAGTGTAAAATTTTTAAAATTAATTATTTTAGGAGTAAAAAAATATTGTATTTAAAATATTTATATAAAAATATTTACATTAAATATTTTAAAAAATATATTTATTTAAATAGTAAAATTTCATGAAGGGGTATCATTTTTTATCTTATTAAATTCCGAAGGTATAAATAAATATATTTATAATTTCCTATCCACCTTAAAACTATGAAGTTCTCTGGGGAATCTATGCAATTTGAACACTGTACCAAGAATTTTATGCAGGAGGTTTCTCCAGAGCACATTCTTGCTAGTCTCGTCCTTTCTAGACAGGACCTTACTGACCGTCCCTTTTTAGTTTTGGACTTGTTCATGGTGCAGAGTTTCATGGACTTCATTTAGCTTCGCTAATTTCGACGATACAACAACAGCTACATAATTTATCATTTTTCTGGTTATCTATATGTTTGCTTATCTTGTTTATTTTCATGAAATTGGAGCCATATTAAACACAGACCCGTGTATTCAATTTTTACCTATAATTATTCATAGAAATAAAATTTTGAAGTCTTAAATACCGCCTGAGTTGTATGTATCATATTAAAACGAAGAATATCTGATAATAAATCTGCTCCCACATTATATTCAAGGTATCAAAACAACCATCTTTATAACCAACTACGTGATCATTTACCTATTTTTAAATACATAAATCGAATCTCCCATCTAACGTCTACCATGTAATTGCCTTCCGGGATGGTTTTTTTCATAGATAGTGGACCATGTTCAAGTATTGTAAGGAGGAAATCTGGAAAATTCGCAGGCGGTAGATAAAAGAAACATTCAACAGAGTTCAACATTTAACAATTTCCCATTGTTAAACAATGGCTAGATACAGTCCACAATCTCGTCCTCAATCTAAAAAGATTCTTCTAGAAAACAATTTGCGTTGTTAAACTGCTTAATATCACAACATCTTAAGATATTAAAATACTTAATTTCAACTTTAAGGTATCAATATCTTAGGATATTAGGTTTTCATAATATCAAAGTGGTATCTTATTCACCTGATGTAATTATATCATATGAACAAGGCCCACTGTGTGTGTAGATTGTTGATAATGGCCTTGTAGAGGTTGGAAAGTATTACAGTATATTTCAGTCATTAGAAAATCCACTACGTGTTAAACAATTAAGTACTAACATGACAGTGAATGAAGATTGCCATCCAATGAATATGCGGGAAGAAATCAAATGAAGATAATAAGAACCAAAATCAAAATTAGCATACTTACGTATTAATGCCAACGTTGCAGAACTTGGATTGGTACATCAATAAAGAACAATCCTGTTATTAGCACGCAGTTATCGTTTGGATTTCTTTTTGCCTTGTTTTTTTTTTTTTTTTTTTTTTTTTTTTTTTTTTTTTTTTTTTTTTTTGACGCTACTTTTTGCAACTACTTCTTTGGATTAGCCAAAAACAGAAGAAGATACAATTTTATTTTTTTAAGAATAAAATTTTCACCAAAAAAAAATTTAATTTAGAACAGCTTAACCAGCAAGTGGGCCTGAGAAAGGACAACTGGTTTGCAGGAAGCAGACAGTTGAGAGAACGTGGGGCAGTGCTAAATGGAAGAACACGAGAAAGAGGGAAGCGAGTCATCACTTAGCATTTTAACAGTGGCAACGACATCAAGTCAAAGAAAATAGATTGTTTGAATCTATGTTATACACCAATGTTTCTCAACTGAATTTACTCCAAGGACCGGTAAAATATTTCGGCACGTTCGCGCGGACCGGTAATATTAATAATTCGACCCAATGCACAATTTTTCACAAAGATAAATCATGAAGACATACATAATTTTTAAAAGATTTTGTTTGTTATAATTTACATTTGTATATTCATATTACTTATAATATTGCATCGAGAATAAAAGCACCAAAACTTAATTAAAACTCCAAGAAAATTCAAACGTGAATGATATATTTATTTTTTTTTAATTAATATATTAGCCAAAACAACAATGAGTCGAAATGTGAACATATTATTATTGTAATGTAGGTACTGTATCGGTGGTCGGCCTATAAAAGCTAGACATTTCGAGGGCCGGTAAATATTTCTTGCGGACGGGTACCGGTCCGCGGACCGGCGGTTGAGAAACACTGTTATGCACTATATCGGCCCTTTTTTTTTTACCGAAATCCTATTGACTACTTTGATTTTAAAGAAAGTGCTTTGGTTTTTGAAAGTGTTTCGATTTTAAAATAAAGTGTTTTTATTTATGATTTATGGCAAACATTTTAGGTGCAGATTGGCGCTATTTAAAAACCGCCAAATGTGCAGCTGCGGTGGCGTTAATACGTAAACATATATCATATGAATAAGGCCCACTGTCTATGAAGATTGATGATAATGGCCCAGTGGAATTTGAAAAGCATTACAACATATCTCAGTCATTAGACAATCCACTACGCGCGCGTGAAGCAATGAAGTACTAAAATGCCAGTGAATGAAATATATCATCAAATGAATACACTGGAAGAAAGGAAATGAAATTAAGTACCAAATGCAAAATTAGCATAATAATAAAATCCAGGCCCATTTAAAACTGCTCCAAATTTTTTATCAAATAGATGATTTTTGAATTCTGTATTTGAAATCCATACCTTATGTATATATCCATAGAAGCCATTTGAATTTATTAGTAAAAAAATGTTGCTTAAAATATTGTTATTTCTACTCAGCAAATATAATAACTCTATTAAAATTCAGTAGATTTGTTGTCCGATTTAATTAAAAGTCTTTCTTTACTCCATTAATAAAACTAGTCTAAAAATGCAATTTCCACTGTTAGCTTTATTAAAACAACAAATGAAATAATGGTGTTTTCAAGCAATAAAAGCTGCTTCAGCGTTGGCATTCATGCTCTATTAATTTTTCACTGTGACTGCGAACAAACCGTGAGTAATACGAGTTTCATCTACAATGAGGGAAAAAAAAAGAAAAAAACAAAAGAATATTTCCAGTGAAAAATATCGAATCCTCGAAATAGTAATTCCTTCTTTGGAATTCTCAAAATTCTCGTCGAGACGACACTCTAGAGAATATATATACAATATTATGCGCTTCATTTCGAGAAAGTGATATTTCTTGTTTTCTTGCTCCTCTATTCCAACCAGAGCAGTAAATTTAAAAATAAAAAAAAAAAAAAAAAACATGAGTAGGCAATTTCCTCGCTTTTTTGTGAATTATTACGAACATAAAGAGAAGAGAGAGGATACACACTAGTGGATGGTTTAGAATATTTTCCACGTATGGATATTCTAATAAAGAAAGGAATAATCATAGAGAAAATGTAAAATAGGAAACATTATTCTCACGTGATTTACGTGAGAAGTATTTTCTGTACTTGAAATTGCCTTAAAATCTATGCTACAAATGTTCTTTTCTTGATTAATAAATGTATTTGTATTATTAAGATTACATTTTCAATGCATAAATAAATAATAAATATTATAAATAATAAATATTATGTATTAATAATGAAAATAGTATAATGGATAATAATTTTTAGCTTTTAAGAAAGGTTTTGTTGTGTGGAGTGTTCCCATTTGTTTTAAGAAGTATCAATGTAGTTTTTTGACACATAAGTCTATTGGGGAAATATATAATAAATAATACTGTAGGAATAAAATAATCATGATATCATTGATATTAAAATATCAATATTTATTTGTAGTAAAAGTCAAAACTGTATATTTAAATTTCTTAGTAAATACTCGTTTGAATGATAATAAAATCTTCCAAAAGCATTCAGCAAGTTTGTTTATTTCTGATGTATATTATGAGATTCAATAAATTTTTAGTGAAATTTTTTGAAATATTATATATTCCAATTATATAATTGAAACTATTATATATGCGCATAGTTAAAAATTTATATATTTACTCATAGTATAAAATTTTTAATAATTCAATTACTTTGCTAATAATAATTAATTAAAAGAAACTTCTTTTTGCTCAAATATTTCTACTGAAAGTAAAAATATTTTAAATATAAACACCTATATTTATAATAAAATGTTTTGACTTTAAACATTTTAAGCCTTAAATGATAATCTCAAAATGTTTTATAATTAATAAAATGTCCCAATTTGTTTTTTTAGTTTAATATTACTTTTAAAATAATGATATATAGCATATAAATTTATTTTTCTATAAATATATATAGATTTTCGTTTCCGCTGTTTGAATATAATCGAATAAAATTTACAGGTTCTATATGTCCAGTTATGATTTAAGCAACATTTCAATTTTTTCTACCTAATTAAAAAGTTATATTGATTGTGAGAAAATGTATTGTAAACATAATATATAACATTTACGATATTATTTTTTAACTAGAACAATTGAATTCAGATTAACTATATTAATATATGAAAGTATTATCAAGATGATATTCGAAAAAAGGTACCATCAGTTCACTTATGGTGAAATTTAAGAACGCGTTCTCTTTCTTGAGAAGGGACAACTAATTGTCCTTCTTTAGAGTGTGGTGAGTAATGGTACAGTACACCTTTATTCAAGAGGTACTCTCTCTGTCAAATTTTCAAAGTCAACCATTTTGTTAATATCTTCCAAACAATTGATGGTCTTCTTTAACTCAAGATCTACCAAATGTTCTGCTCTGAGTTGACGAGCTTTTCTTAATGTGACATCAAAAATAGTTTTTCATTCAAGAGTGTTTTCATCTTTCTCGTCCTTCTTTCCACATGCCTGGAGAACATGTTTGTTGCAAAGTTACATTTTCCTGGAAAATAGTCTATCTACAAATTATAAAATTGAAATTGAAGTGACCACCTTGCTTAACTTTCAGTGGGTGATGTTAAAGTTGGTAACCACTTTAAAGTTTGGTAGTCTGATGCTACCGCCATGTTTGAACCATCTATAACCTTGAAATTTGTTTAAGGTCCCTTATGCTAAGGCTTCCCGTTCTATTGAGAATAGTTTTTTCAACTTCTACTGGCATATTCTATTGGTTTGTTCATCGGCAGGACTTTCACCTCGTAGAAGAATTGCACCTAAAGCATAATGACTTGCATTCATCCGAATGATAAAAGGCTTTGAAGGATCAACTTTAGTTTATCTATATCACTTGGAAATAAAAAACTAAATGTGATATTCAATAATCAGTGAAATATTTAAAAGTTTTATCTGTCTCTAAAAATTGTTAAAAATAAATCATATCATCTGTATTATATCTGCAGATAAATGTAGGCAAGACAGTTTTTAAATCAATCCGCATAGGAGTTACATCAATGTGACTGGGATGTACCGCTGTTATTGAATTTGATCTTTGCAGGCTAAGCTTTTCCAGTTTGAATTCTCTTTCCTCTGCTAAACACTGATTTTTTCTTTCCGATTTCTTTATTTCTTCTTCGCACCGTTCACAACTTCACTTTTCAGCTTTTTCACTTCAGTATCTTCTAATTGTTTCCGACCTTCAACACTATTATTAAACATATCTTTAATAAACTGTTATCTTTAAAGAATGGGGATTTAGTGATTTTGTCACTTAAATCAATAATTTCTCATCAGGAAAAACAGTGAAGCATAATTCTAATGCTAAAATATAGAGACCAATTTTCTTACCTTTACAAAGAAAAGCCATGTTTACTCTACATAATTATCAAAGAGAGATTATTATATTGATCAAAACTTGTTATTGAATACTAATTAATAATTAAATAACTATTTTCTCTTTTGAGGTAAATGTAAACAATATAGAATAATTATTCATGACTATAAAAATTACTTAAAGGATTTAATTAAATAAAAAAGTAATGCTTGTAGAAAATGTAAAGTACTATTATAATGTTCGCCAATACCTTCAGTCAAAATAGTAAACACGTGAATTAAGATATTTACGAGCAGTAAATATCAAGATATGTAATCTTCACAAATGTAAAATTTGCAAACATTTACCAAGTAAATCACAAGTGAACACAATATAAATGTTCAATAAGCAAACAAGTTTTTATAAAAATTTTAAGTAATTATTCTTATTAAACAACAATAATAACATTCTTTAAAGGAAAAACAAAATTATACATCAGATACTTGGTAATAAAATATTTTATGGGAAATTCCTATTCAAACTATTGTTTTTTATAATACCACAAAGAATATGATAATAAACTTACAAAATTATGTAATGTAACACATTAATGTTTCAAATAAATTAGATTCCAAAAAAGGAAAAACGTATAAAAATATGCAGAATATATCTTTTTTATAAGAAAAATAAATTCGTAAAATGAAATTATCATTGAAAACATTGAAAGTAACCAACAAATCAATTCTTGCAATTCATAATATTTAATATCAAAATATTGCTCATAAGTATCATAGAATAAGAATCTAATACATATCAAAGGATAAATTATTATTTATGTATGTATTTAAAAAAACTATATTTATAAATTATCACTTTATTTTATTAATCTTGCAAATTGAATTTATTTTATTTAAAAAGCGCATATAAGTTACTGATAAATCTTCCTTTCGAGTGATTTTTAATTAAAGAAGAAAATTTCCAATATTAACAAAATAAAAAAATAGATTTTCAAAAGCTGAAACCAAACTCGAAACAATGACGAATCAGCAAGAAATATATTTTCATCAAACTTCCGGGTTAGAACACGATGAGTCAGCCAATATCTTGTTTCTCTTTCGATGGCGTTTATTCTAAATTTGTATTTTGTTTATGAAACGACAATACCGTTAGAGCGCATTTTTCTATTAATAGCATTATAAATCAAAACTAAACTTGGATAGGATACCCAATTTAAATTAATTAAAAATATTTGCACTTGCACATGAAAATTCCAATAATAATATATATAATTAATTAAATTACATTATATATTATAGTGTATAGAGTATGAAATTAAATTATATATTAAATTATATAAGAGTGTAAACAAAAATGATTTCACTAAATCATTGAAAACTAAACTTCGTTACTTAGTCAAGCAAATCACTTTTTTGGATACTTTATAATTACAAGCAAAATTTTATCAGATTACTTTAACGTTTAAAGCAAAATAATTATAATTTCTCTCACTTATTTTTGATTTCCTCGAATCGCAATATTCGATTTCGAACACACAATTCGTAGTTTGCAATGCAGTTGACACAATACAGGAGGGATTTTTAAATAGAAAAGCAAATACCTCAGTATTCCTTCGATTCCATTAGTTGAAATCAAAACAGCAGATATGATACTATTTTCTTCTTGCTCCAAGGTTTCGATTGAAACAGTAGTCCTTCTATTCCACGGGTAATATATAGTAGTATAAAATAGATTCCAAGAGTTGAAATCGAAACTTTTAAATTCGAATTCTACAAACAGCATTAGCAGGTTTTTATCATTGACTTCCGTTGTTAGGATAATAACAATTCGCATTTTCAGCTTTCTCTGACAGAATCAGTCACCATGCACAATTCTTCAGAATTATTTGAAAAAGTTCTATAGAACCGCGCACAGAACATCGGTAAATCTTCGCATTTTCGAAATAGATTTTTTTTTTTTTATTACGTTGGACGTCAGATTATTACCATTTTATTTCAGAACAAAATGATAATTTGTAATTATAACCGCTACAGTAATTTAAATTCTGAAGGCTTTTATTAAAATATTTAAATAGGGTTATAAAATGAAGTTGAAAAAGAAGAAGAGATATAAGGTATGCATTTTTTATGAGCTGATGTGAATAAATTAATTAAAAATGAAACATTGATTGAAATTATATTTTAAATGAAATTAGCATGCGATGATTTTGAAATATATTAAATGTAAAGTTTAAAAAACGGCATTCCTATAACTTACCTAAAATACAGTTACTCAGGAAAATAAAAGAATGTTAAATAATAAATGCTTCAAAATAGCATAACACTATAATAAGATTGTTATTAATCATAAGTCATTTCAGCTTAGATTGTCTTATAATACACCCAGATTTTTTGACGTAAGTATCTTGACAAACAGTACTTATTATCATTTCCTTACATTGATATAAGCAACTTATCTATAAAATAATCATTACTTCCATTTTACAGTTAGATAAATGACTTTTATTACTTTATTCACAAATGTGGTGGAAATTTATTTTGATAATTCCAAAGAATTTTCTGATGGTTATAAAAATTTTATATTCTTAATATATCACTTAAAAGTATTTCCCTATCAAGAAATTATATACAAACAGAATACATTAATTAAATTTCCCATAAAAATTCCTTTTTTTAAAATTCAATATCTTTAAATATTAGTTTGGGGAAAAAGTTATCCATTATTTTTTCGGTAGACGTCTGTAGTGATCGCTATCTCGTGAGGTATCTATCAAACAATTTCAGATTTATGCTTGTTGGAAAGGTGACATTTGACACTAAAATATCCTCTTGCGGTTTTTTGTTTGATTAGTTCAGTTACGAGTACAAGGTTTCAAAAATGGAAGACAACAAGCAGAAAATTCGATACATTTTCGTTTTTCTCTTGTAACGGCGAAAAAAAGATAGCCGGTTGGCTAAAATTGTGAAAGGTGTTTATCGTCCTATATAAGACTGTAACAACCAGTTACGTACAATTTTTGTTTCGTCGATTCCGTTCGGGTATTATTGATGTTAGAGATGCACCTCGCATGTGGATACAGCATCGTCGAAAATGTCTATAAAATATCAAAAATGATTGAAGTTAACCGCATGTCAGCAGTCGTAACGCGCAAGACCTAAAAATCTACATGAAAGCTGTTTTAAACCTTTTTACAAAGTGAATCCAAAAGAAGTTAAATAAAGTTCACGTAAAAATAATGTATATTTCTTTTTCCCCAACCTAATATATTAAATTTTAAATCATTTAATCTCATTTAAGAAATAGTATGAAAAAGTTTAACAGGTCGCTTCTTTTACTCAATACATATTTATTAAGATCTCAGTTGATATTGTCATCGTATGCTGCAAATAATCGATGTGCGATAAACTTATAGCACTTCCTTTGCTTAAGTTATATTCAGGAAGTTTACCGTCATGAAATGTGAATTAATTTCACAATCTAATTAGTAATATAGATAAAAAATTAATTTAAATCAACGGAATTTATTCTTTCAAATAATATTTGTAGTTTGTTTTAAAGTAATGATACACAAAAATTCAAACACGCATTTTTCCGAATAATATTTTCGAATGTTTTACAAAAATTAGTAGAATTAATGTATAATTATTCCTAAAAGTAATTTACTTCAATCTAGTTGAAAAATCTAATTCAATTTTAATTGGACCCAGTTTGTAAATATTTCTTAGAGTTTTAAAAGAGTTTTATTTGAAAAAATATCTCTTGAAAAATTCATTAGAGACACATGTCTTTAAAAAATAAATGTTTTCTTTCACATAAAACTCAATTTTAATTAGACTTACAATTTTTATAACATAATTATTTTAACTGTCTTCTAAAACTTGTGAATTCTCGATTCTTTATTTTATGCTTCTAAAATATATTTTATATCTTATATTTTTGGAGGAATTACATTTATTAATTTTACACGTTTCGGATCTCCCGTCAACTTTAATTTATTCCTCTGTTTTTCTAAGACAAAGACATTTTTATGAAAACATAACTATTTTAGAATGTTTGTATTAAATTAAAAATCATTCTTTTACTTCCGGAAAGACACTTAACAAAGAAATACAGCTTCAAAAGCTCCTTGATAAGTAAACATAGTCGTTTCCTTTTATTATAATTTTTTTTTCTTTCTTTTCTATTCAGAATAAAAAAGTGGGGACGAATAATGAATTATTCATCATGTTTAATTTCACTTCAACTCTAATTAGATAATGAAATATGCATGATTTCGGTTACAGTGAAACTTGAGTAAACAGAGAATTTGTAACTTTCATAAAATAAAAAATATTTTCCCCTCCCTTTTGTCAGCATTAGCGTTTTTAGAAATAAAATCTTTTCAGAAAGGATTCCATTGTAATTTCTTGGAGAAGAAAAAATATACAGAACAAGAGAAAAATAAATTTATATGAAACATGTTCGCATTGCATATATTTAGATATTAAACTGCACTGAGCTAGAGTTATTTGGCTAAATGCCAAATTCTTTTATTTATTTAACATAGAAAATTACCGGAATTCCCAATTTGGAAGTTTAATACTGAAAAGCTATTGTATGCCCATTGTTTATGAAAGTTTTCTTCAATAAAGCAATAATTTAAGTACAATACTTGGAAGTTATTTTGATAAATCCTCATTATATATAAATGCAATTCTGTTTTTTTTCCTGCCAATATTATTGAAACGTATTAAACAATCTTATTTTCTAATATTTAAAATATATATGCATTTTCATTTTTTACTTATCATGTGATTCAAATAAATTGCTTCTATGATATTTTTTTTCTTCCTTTGTTTTGTTGAACTCAAGTAAATAGAAAAGATTTTGGCTTTGATAATGCTTTGAAAATCAATCCATAACTTTATAATATTTATTATGGATAACTTATCTCAATCCGTAACCCATAACTACATAAATCATGAGTCATTTTTTCATTTTAGGTTAAATAAATTTACCAATTTGAATAGATTTTCGAAAAGTAAATTATTCAAATCTGTAATTTTCAAATATTAAGGGATATTTTAACCCAAAGCACTCAATTTTATTGGGTTATATTTTAAACCGAGTTTAATAGTTATTGGATAGTTAAGTAAATTTTGTAAGATTCATATTATTTTTATTATAAAAATTTTAATATTTAATGAATAATTGAAAATCAATTGGTGTTTAATTTTTAGCTTATACTTAAACCTAGATCGAAAGAATATATATCAATGAATAAGCTAAACCAATATATATATATATATATATATATAAATTGACTGTATATAAAACTATTTTTTAATCATAAGAAAACAAAATTTATATTGATTCCAATAATTTGTGATTATATTTCCTGTTTTCAAAATATTAATGCGTGATAATTTGTTGAATTTTCTCATTTTTACTAATCAAGTTATAATAACGCATGCAAAAGAACAATTGAAAATGTTTCTTTTTTCTTTTCTTTTTTTTTCTTTTAATATTCTATACTTTTCCAAAATGTTTTACTTTCTTCAAACATGCAAGCTACCGAACACCGTATACTTTTATCTTTTTATCTACAATTTTATTTGAATACTTTTAAATATTTTTCTTACTTACCATTCAAAAGATTAAACATTTCGATGTAATTTTATAACTGTTTTATTTTAAAGCGGATATCAAATTTTGCTCCAGGAAATATAATATGATTTGAACCAAAGCAATATACTTCAAAAACAAAATTTAGTATGAGATAAACCGGAAATTTAATGCCTGCGATGGAGAAATTTATGGTAGTCTAAAGTTATATATATTTTAGTTATATAATCATAAACTATTTCATGTTTAAGATTTAGTCTTGGTACAGGTAATGTGTATTTTAAATTTTTTTTAAAAATAACTTTATGTTATTGTACTTAAGATTTTTAAAAAAAAATTTTTTTTCACTAATTTTTTTATAGCTATTTATGCATAACTTCTCTTTTATAGTTTTTTCTCATAGCAATAATTTTTTAATGTAAAGCTGTTTAATTCAATATTTTTATTTTTTATTTTTGCTTTAATGAAATCAATGTGTATGTTGATATAAATTTGAATAAAAAAGATAAATTTAATTAGCAATTTATTCCTTTGATGTGAATCACATTCGATCCATTATTGCTAATGTTTTTGAATTTACTTACTACTTAACAGGTTGTGCTAATGTTTGTGAATTTACTTACTATTTAACAGGTTGTGCTAATGTTTGTGAATTAAATTGCTACTGAATATTTCTGAATTTATTTTCTATTTAATAATTTGTGGGCTCAATTCTCGTGTATTATAATGACCTGGAAATAGGAATAATATGACCCAATCTAATTTGACTTGCTGTGAAAAACTTCATTGTTAATCAATAGTTAAGTAACATCTGGTTTTAGATTTGTATTTTGGGCCTAGTTCAAATGGATTAATCATATAAAAATGTCTATGTATTGGAGTCTTAGAGCGTATTAGATAAAAATATATTATAATCATTAAATATTTTTGAAGTCTGTTTTTTCATAAAACAAATCTGTTTTATTGTGTGTGTATATATATATATATATATATATATATATATATATATATATATATATGTGTGTGTGTGTGTGTGTGTGTGTTGTTGTTGTTTCTGATGAATGAAGTCAGAGAGAGCGTCTTCCGTTTTTGAATAGAGCACCCTCAAACGAAGGTGGAAGTACGACTTCTGGCTCATAGATGGCAGTACCATCTGAATCTTCCACTTTAGAGATTGAAATCAGTGAAGACCCAAAGCCTGGCTACAAACACCCTTAGAGGTATTAATTTGTAATGGGAACATGGAGAAAATTGCGACACGATATATTTCACGTGCCCCAGTCGCCATTAGTGAAAACGACGGATCTTCGCCTAAGCCGGGATTCGAGCTCACCACCTTTTTGTAATGAGAACGACATTCTAACCAACCTGGCCATCACGGCCCCCATATATATATATATATATATATATATATATATATATATATATATATATATAGTTATTTGCGAAAGTCTATTTTAGTTGTTTTATATTATCCTCTTACAGAAAATATAAATTCAATCAGTAAAAGGTTTTTAAGCATTAAAGTCTTATAATTTCGCGAAATATGTAATGCATTTAATAGAATATAATTAATGGTAACTGTAAATAAATCTTCATATTCAAAGTCTCCATCATAACTATTTATGGTCGTGAATGCTTACAATAAAGCACTTGTTGAAGTATAGCATGCTGTACTTCCTCATTAATAACACTCTAACTAGTAAATCGGAAAAGCTCGGTTCCGAGCATAATACTTTATGCATGCTTGAAGAGCACGTGAAATATTCATGCGTTCAGCTCATCGGAAATAAATGCTTAATAAAGCTTCGCAAAATGTGATTACGTGAGACATAGAACGCAGATTTCAGAACAAGGTGCTCAGGAGATTCGGGATAATATCGACCCAATTGATCAGATTAAGTCATCCGGAGTTTTCATTAGGAGGATTCTTCTTATTTCCCAATGGTTTATCTGATAGTTAGAAAATATTCCTGTAGATGAATGGCCTGCAGGCACGAAGCTTTTATAATGCAAAAGCTCTGCGGAATATCGATGCGTTTGTATTACTGGGCTCTGACGGTACAGGTATACAAAATTAGATTGTCAGTGTTCAAAACAAATACGAGGCAAAGAGATGAATTTTTGGTATGCTAATTTTATTTTACTAAGTTATTTATATACATTTATTCATACATGAATTTTATTTTCCTATTTGGACATTTATATCTTCTTAAGTCTAATGTAATTATATTCTTTCTTGTATATATATATATATATATATAAGATGCAGTTAAAATATTATATTGCGAAATGAATAAATACATACAAAATTTATAAGTATGGCAATACATTCAGCCCAAAAACTATTTTTACATAGATTATATATATATATATATATATATATATATATATATATATATATATATATATATA
>JAPDSC010039391.1:25536-58136 GCA_026290005.1 Latrodectus geometricus
ATATATATATATATATATATATATATATATATATATATATATATATAGAAAGGCCCTACTTCATGCCAATATGGTTAATACCAACGTGATTCCAAAATCAAGACAATTAAACAAATGCAGCGAGTGCAATAAGTAAAATACAGTGTAACCTGAACAGTACGTGTCGAACTTACATCCTGCTCAATACATGCCACAACATGGTCCGGCATCGAGTTGATGAGACGGCTGATGTTGTCCTGAGACAAATGTGTAACAAATCTTGAACAACCACCTTCATATTAAGCATAGCGTGACACGGTGGTATCTGGTATATCAGCTGATCCCAAACAAATCTGGAGAGCGGACAGGTCATGGAAGAGTGAACTTAATTGAAGTAGGAAGTCTTGAGGAATTTGAGTTGTATGCAGATGAACATTATCTTGCTGTAAAATTGCCTCTTGACTAGCATTTAGGAAAGTTGCCACCTGGGGCCGAAGATAGTCATCAACATAATGCTGGCAAGTACCATAACTAGAATACACCGTTTATCATAGATTTTGCGTGCAAAGTGTTGAGGGACAGGGAGTGAGGTGTAATGTTCAGAAGGGTCCTTCCACACACGTATGCTGTTATCATCTGTACCCAAAAGGAACCGGGATTCATCACTGAACATCACGGCAGTCCATTCCACGTCACTTGGGCCTGGTACTACTGTACACGGATACGCCGATTATGCATTGTTAAAGACAATGCATGAAACTGATGCTCGGATTAAATATTTGCCTCCACAAGGTGTCTTGAAATGGTTTGAAGAACAACTGGCACCCCTACATCTGTTTGTATCGTTGAACGAGTTACTACGTGATTCACGAGCGTTTGCTGCTTGATATGTCAATCCTCTCCCTTCATCATTTTCCTAGTTTACCGAACGTCGGTGTAATCTCATGTTCACTGCTCCCAAGATCTTCTGATGTCACATTTGGAACAATCGAATTGGCGATCAACATGGCACATAGACTTGCCTGCTGTTTTCAAGTTGATGATGAAGCCTCTCTCAAACAAGCTTAACTGTGCAAACAATGTCTCCCTGGCATTCTTCGCTTACTAAAGTTCTCCTAGGATCAGCATGTAATCGCCAACTTTCCGAATCTGCCACTCTGCGCTAATTTATATAAGGCACACTTTTTGATTGCAGAATCACTGCCATATCTGTGGTTATACTAATTGGACCAAACTTGGATCATTTGGATATCGGATCTCAATGCACTTATATGAAATGTTTCGCACTTACATCACACCTTCTTGGTGAGGCATTTTCAACGTTCTTGAGTGCATGCATTTGCATTTAATAAGCCAATGAAGAGTTATTTATTCTTTTACCCAATTTCACAGGTATCATTAATATAAGAGTATATTCATAATGTACTTAAAAAGTAAGAAATCAACATTTAGAGCATCTTATACAAAATATTATTTCATTCAATTAAGATTTGATTTTGAGAAAAATATATGTTAGCCAATGAATGTCGATCTGTGAATAAATAATTTTTCAATTTTAGTATGCAAAATTCATTATTTTTCTGAATAATACAGTAAAAACACCATTCTTAGTCAATTTGATTGACACTATTTGCCTAAAAGCCTGTTTATATGAATAGGTTGTTCTATAAGACTATGGGACTGCATTCTGTCTATACAATACATTATAGTCTTAAAACGACGTTTTTATTAAATTTCTCTTTACATCTATTGAAATACTTGAGATGAAATTATTTGCTTCCATAAAATTGATATGCATGAGAGTTCCATGAGGGACTATTCAGGGCAATTCGATGAAATCTTCCGTAATTTTTAAAACATAATTTATATTTATTTAGCAAAACATGTCATAAATATAATTACACTACTTTTATCTTAGTATCTCCTAACTATTTTTTTAAATTTAATATTTCTTGAAATATATTCTTTGAATGTTTAAGGGAGACTCACTTAAGAATCACCGCCATTTTCAAAAGACTTTTAATACAGAAAGGTATTTTAATTGAATTTTGTTATGCTTTATTAAACAGTGTATCAAATTGTCCTTGTAAGAAAAACATCTAGGGCCACGGGGGCCTGGTTAGTTAGGTTATCGTTCTCGTAACCGGAAGGTAGTGAGTTCGAGTCCCGGCTCATTCTAAGATACACCGTGTTCACTAATGGTGACTGGAGTGCATAAAATATATCGTAGTCACAATGTCCTCTATTTTCCCATTCCAAATTAATACCTCTTGGAGCCAGGCATTAGCTCTTCTCTGGCTTTCTATCTCTAAATTGGAAGACCCAGATCGTGCTGCCATCTATGAGCCAATGTCGTACTTTCACCCTCATGAGGTGTGCAAAAACGGAAGATGCTCATTCTGAATCCATTCACACAGTCAGGGTAGGATTACCTTCACCAAGTAATATAACATGTAAATCTGCAAGCATTTTACTGAATATTTTTCGTGAAATCTAACATTAATTTTATATATTCATTTACTCAACACAAATAGTAGTTAAAATAATTCAAAATATTTTTATAAGGAATATAAAGCTTTTCGATGTAATTATCATAACATAAAATGGTATAAATACCGTAAAATAAATTTTTAACATGATCTATAATTTTATACGTTTTAAAACTAAGACCATAAGATATATGTCATTTTTTATAAGTCTGTTTCTCAATTCAAAAAAAAAAAAAAAAAGATCAGTAAATCAAAAATACTTTTGACTTTTATCTTTGGTACAACATTCTGGTTTAAATATAAATATCTTATTATTAGAAACTAGTTTAATAAACACTAAAACCTGTTAAATATTGTTACAATTTAAATTATATTATAAAATGCCCTTTTTATAATAATATAGCATGGTTAATTGAATTATTTGCTTACAATATGAAAGTTTTTTTTTTACATTTCAGTTTTTGTTACAATTGGATGTTATAAAATGGAAATTCAATCAATTCGAAAATATTTAAATAAGAATTTTTTGTTGAGAATTTTCAAATTTCAATCTTATATAAGATTTGAACACAACTGATATATTACATGAACGAATGACATAAAATTAGTAATAATAATATAAGGCATAAGAACTGGTAATAATTATATAAGAATAAAAAATTAATTATGTTTTAATTATTGAAAATAAAAAGAACAATAAAAATTTTTTACGTATTCTATTAATTTATATAATTTAAAATAAAAAAGGATTATGTTTTCATGAAAAAAAAATTAATATAATTCATTATTTACTATTATTTTTTAGTTAGTTATCACTTTAACTTTTTAAACTTCTGGGGTTCTGTGAAGAAAGTGCTTCAATTTTGCTTCGCAGTGGCAACAGTTTTGGTTTTCACTGCAATGCAAGTTTTTGCAACTTTAGCCCTTGTCAAAAATACAAAAATCTCTAATTCTTTATGCAACGTATTTCCCTTTACCCATGACCACCTCACAATAATCACATTTTAATGACTTACAACCAGGAAGTCCATCAATCGGTGTCAGGTTGGTTGGGTTTTATGGCGCTAGGTCCAAAAAGGACAAGCTGCGCCATCAATCGCTGTCAGCTGAAGAAACCAAAATGTGTTAGTACCTTCAAGGTAGTTCTACTCAAAAATGTCTAAAAGTCCCTATTACAATTTTACATTACACTAAATGTGAATTTTATTTTTAAAATTATTATCAAGTGCTTATCAAGTGAAAATTATTATCAATGCTTAAAATTAAATTTATTTTTAAGCAGTTTTTGTATTTAAAATCTTAAATAAAAATGTATGATAGTTATTATATTATATATATATATATATATATATATATATATATATATATATATATATATATATATAAATATAAAATACAAATATTAAATTGGTTTAGATGATACTTATTTTAATTATTGTTTAAAATTATTTAAATGCATCATTTCTTTTTAATAAAAAATCAGAACATATATTTTTCTTTCGTTTCCCAAATAGTTAAAATTGTAGTGATTTCAAATTGCTGCAATAACTAATTAACTTGCTGTTTGATTATTAACTGGTTTTAATAATTCAGATATTTTTCAAATTCAAAATTATATTTTTGAAATCATTAAATAATTTTCAAAAGCAATGAAAGAAATAGTTCTTTTGCTTTAATTAAACATTAAAATTTCTAATATATAAATATTGTTATATATCATTTTTATTTATAGTATACTCTAATTAAAAATTACGAGGTTCTTGTGTTTTTTCTTACAGTTTAATGGATATTTTTCTTATTTATGCTGTCGGTAATAACTAAACGTTCTAATAGTAATTGAAATATATATGTTAGTGACTTAAATAAGAACAGTTAGGTCTCTGTGTTTTGAAAATTTTCAAATTGATAAAAATTTCGAACATAATAGACATAGGAACCGAAGTAAGTAAATGTAAAATGATATAAATGTCGATCTTAAGAAAAAAGAACTTGTTATAACCAGTAAAACTAATGTAAGAATTAATGTGATTTGATATAAGGTTTAGAACTCATATAAAATCTGCTAAGAAATGATGCAAGAAAAAAATTAATATCTAAGCAAATAAAAATCTTTGTAATAAATTAACAAACCATCAAGAATTGAAACAGTTTTTCCCTAAAAAGACATTTTAATTAAGAAAAATATACTTTCAAAAGAGACCGTCAAAAATTTTGAATCCTTTTATACCTGCGGTACACCAGCAATACTCTCTTTGAGTTTTTTATTCAGAGTGTATGAAATGTACTGCAAGCAGTATCGATTCTGGGCTCTTCGTCTTTATGTATGCCGATGCTTTCTTTGAGATCTTCTCTTGATTGCTGCTTCTCCCTTTCTTTCATTAGAGCTCGCAATCCAGAACCTTTTCATTTACAGAGCCTTTTATTTATCGCGTGACACAACTTCATTATCGGAAAGCACAACCTCGTCGTCCTATTCCCTCGCCTTCGATAGAATGGAAGAGGAGGAAGGGATATTTCTCTTCCCATTTTTTTTTTCCAGGAACAGAAATGACAACGGGAAACAGCTACTCTCTCTCACATATATTTTTTTTCTCCACTTTACTTTAGGAAAATAGCTTCGATTTTTTCGCATGCAGTTTATGTATTTTTTTTTTTTTGCATCCCTTTTAGGAAATGTTCAGTAAAATAAGGCGAACTGCGTATGATTAAATGCCGAATGCATAAAAAAATCAGATTTTTTTTTTCTCAATAGTAATTGAAAAATGACCAGAGTAAAAATTTTTGTATGAGTCCGTAAACATATTTCTCAAATGAACTATGGTTTATGGAATTCTTTTATGGTGTGATAAAAATACACTTGAAAACAAAATCTACAGAATATATAATATATATATAATATACAGAATATATAATATATATATAATTTAAATAAAAAATAAAAAATTCATTCTAAAGAACAAATTTTATTCTGATATTGAATTAGATCGAGGTTTCCCATTTTGAAATTGTGGTGCAACTATGATGTGGCATTAATATAAAGAAAATGCATAAATTTAAAAGTCCTTATATTTGCTTATTACAGATTCTTGTATTCATTATTACTAAATACGTGGTATCAGTTGTACTGGAAACTTAAATACTTCGTCAATAAGTATAGAAGTTAGACAAACAAATTATTATATACATATTGATTCATTTGTACGAAGTAATTTAACTCCTTAAATAACCCCTTAAAGTTTTAATAATTCACAAAGTTATACTAAGCTTAAAAATAAGCTTAAAAATTCTAGATCATATGTACTTTAAAAATTGACAGTAATATTAAATTATTATAAAATTAAACATACTGAAAATAATCCTTTACATAGTTTGAACTAAATTAAATGGGGGTGCTAAAAAGAGCTTTTCTTATAAGTAAAAAATCAATTTAAAAAGCTTTTGAATTGCGCGTATGTTGTCTATTATTTCGTAAGTATTAAACTTCTACGTTGCTCCACTCTAATGTATCTTCAAAATGGCTTAAAAATAATTGTAAACATGGAAAGCATTTTTTTGCTAATGAAATGGAAAAAGGATAATTAATGAGAATTTTTAAGTAATATTTTAATCAATTTGAGTCACAAATCATTTA
This sequence comes from Latrodectus geometricus, assembly GCA_026290005.1. Lineage (NCBI taxonomy): Eukaryota > Metazoa > Arthropoda > Arachnida > Araneae > Theridiidae > Latrodectus > Latrodectus geometricus. The sequence continues at coordinate 31,636 of JAPDSC010039391.1, forward strand.
ATAAAATTGCAAGGAATTTGCACGTAATTCCCTCAGTGGGACATTTATAATACACAAATACTATCCAACACCTATACGCGGAAAGGAATATTCAAATAAGAATAATATTTTTTAATAGCTATTAAAGAAAGCTGCCACTAAATATGATATTAAACTTCATAAGTGTTAACAAATAAATCCATTGAAATAAAAATAATCCAAAAAAAAATATTTTACAAGAAGAGTAATTGGATTTTAAAACTGAATTAAGTTTTAGTTTGGTTTATTTTTCCCATTTTACATAATTGTCCAAGAAAAGGAGACTTTTATTTTCTTTTTCTTACATTTAACTGTAACTACACCCGAAGAAGCTAACTATGTGGTATCAGTTTTGAATTGATTTTAAACTCTCAAGGATGATTGAAAACATTGCCCAATTAATTTATGAAAATGCTACAAAGTTGTTTCTACGAGTGATAAATTTAAAAATAAAGAACATTCAAAACTAGCAATTTTGATCAGACCCTAATATTAAATTGATAGGTTGATAATCAATTTGATCGGCTCTAATATTAAATCATTAGAAATGCAATCCCAAGAAAATCATATTTTGTAAGAGCAATGAAGAATACTTTTTAACATGTGCTTAAATTTTCAGATAGTTAATGTTTTGTTCTTATATTATTACTTAGAGCTTATAAATAGAACACATAAACAAAATAAAATAAAATAAATGAAACGCAGAAAATGAATTATTCAGCAGTGAATCTCTCATGAAATAAAAATTCTTTCCTTCTTCACAATAACTTTACAAGCAATGTAAAATGTAAAATTCAATAACTTGTAAACGATTGAAAATTAACTAAATTTGTCGATGGATTATTATTTTAAATTGATTTTCAATGGTAAATATTGTACCTAGAATTTAAAATCTCTCTCTCTCTATATATATATATATATATATATATATATATATAATTTCTCAAAATTTTAGCACGTATGTTGAAAATATTTCGTTGAAAAACACGGAAACATGAGAAAACTATCATCACCAAGTAAATTAAATTTGCAAAGCAGGGACCAAATTTTTAATGAAAAAATGATGAAAAAAAATGTTTGTACTAGTCGTCAATTTATAAAAAAATATTGAAACTGAAAATATATTACGTTTATTTATAAATCTGTATTTGAATTCATCATAGGATTGAATTTCTCACTCGAAGAAGTTCACACAAAATTTATATATTATTTTAAACAAGAAAGATGTCAGAAACAACCGGGTTTTGTTTTCAAAATTGTTCAGAATGTTTTGCTATGTTATTTTAAACATATTCATTGAATATGTACATCTATCATAATTTGAATTATTTACCTGAATGAAACCTTCATTTTAAAAATATCACACTGCCAAAGTCAGAACTGTAAGTTCTGAGTAGTTTTGAAACATATGCATATAAACTATTCTCATAAAACTTTCTGAACTTCATTAAATACAAACATTAGCACTTCAAAATTTTTATCGCAACAATTATTTAAGGTTTAGAGCAGTTTTCAAAAAGTATTTTTAAAGCTCCAACATGAGAAGATTTTTCTTTAAAGGAGCAATGATACACCTTTTTATGTAATGCTTTCCTGTCTAAATATATCTAAATTACTGTACTTTGCATTTGCATGTTATGCAAGCAAATCAGTTGCCACTGGCATACCTTCAAGTGTTCATTCCTATTCGCACTATCTACTGTGCTTTTGAATCTTTAAAAATTTTAAAGAAACAAACAGAGAAAAAAAAAAAAGAGCGTTGCAGTCAGCTTTTTCAATGGAGTTAAAAAGGTATTATGGAAGTTAAGAAACCGAAAACTCTGAGGAAAAAAAAATTTACTGCCCAATTACGTTGGTGAATTTGTATTTCGTCAAACGTCCAAAAATAGGCGGGCAAGGAGCCAGCAAATGCACAACTCAACTCAAAGTCATGCCAATTAAGAAAAGATACCTTTGCCTTGGGGCTATTACTTATTCTTTCAAAGAGTTAGAATAAGCAGTGAAAAAGCAAAGTTTTTTTTTTTAATTTTACTGTTTTTATTCTTGGTATATATCGTTTTTCTATGCCCATGGCTGTACAACCTAAGTAAATAAAAAGAACGTAGGTGAAGTTTTTCCAGTAATCTAACTATGGTATATAACGAGATTGTTGAGAAAGTTTCGCAGTTAAGGCCGAGAGCCATTTTTTAATGATTCTCATATTTTTTTTTCCTTAAAGTATAAACTCCAAATGATTGATGAAAACGTAAAATTTTGTGACTGCAAAGTTTTAAAAAAATATTGCTTTAAAAATACCTAGAAGGCACAAAAACTATGAAATATTGAAATATTCCAAGTTTTTGTACCTTTATTATTTATACATTTAACTTGATTAAGAATTATTTTTTAAAATTCATGTATATGTTACCGTTAAAGTATATAATGCAATTATTTCATAAATAAATAGTTATTCCAAGAAATAACTGATCGAGTCCGTTAAAGTGTGTAATTTGACACTTTAATTAGTTATTCTATGAAATAACTAGGTATTCTTTTAATTAACTAATGAGAGACAGTTAAAGTGTAAAATAATTGTTTATTTTACAATTTAACTGTCTCTCATGATATCTAAAATGAATAAAAATAATTTAGAATAATAATATATATTAAAGTGCTTATATATATTTCCAAATTTTTCATTATTGTACAAATAACAGAGTATTAGATTTCTTTTTAAATAATTTTTATGCTACAATTCGGTAATTAATTGAATATTAATATTTACGGTTCAGTTGAAAAAGTGAAACAGCGCATACCATACTGCCAGCCGTACTGGCACAAGAGAACAGCAACATTGAAATTTGACTAATTTTAAAATTTTAATAATTTAATGCTGTTGTTGTTTATTGGGTGATTAAAAATATTAGCCCTTTTTATTATTCCTAAAGAAAGACAAATAAATGCAAAATAAACATTATCTATGATTGTTCATAGTTCTAATTACTGTCTATGGCTCCTTGCAATCTTTCTTTAAGAGACGATAAAATGTCGGTGGTTTTAAAACAAAAAAAATTCTTGGATGGCACATTTCACAGCATCAGAATCATCAAAGTTTTTCTGATTGAAGGAAGTGATTAATTCCAGAGTAGATGATAGTCAGTTAGTGCCGAATTCAGAGAATAAAATAGTGATGTGAAACTTTCCAACGAAGGGCTATTTACGTTTGGCGAGTGATAATAGCAGGTGACCTTGATGGATCATAATGAAGGATGACGATTGAGGAGGCTTGCCAAATTTGCTACCACATTTGGATGCTTGTAGGCAGTAGAAGGAATCATTGATGGTTTAGTTGTGTGGCAAGAACTCCCAGTGAACTCAATGCACTCCTATTCTTAGAATGAAGTTCGACCAACGAAGACAAGGCAGATGCATCAGAAAAGGACTCACTGTTCTATGGCGATTTACATTACCATGCATAACTCACCTTCTGCTGTTACAATTCGTTGCAAAAATAGGTCATATTTGTACCAGGAAAGCAAAGAAACAGGTAGCAACTCGGTCATCCCGTTGATTAGCTGTCAGGTTATGTGGAATCCAACAATCAACTATCTCGTAAAACGCGATCTAACCAGCTGTCTCACGATCGTTGTCCAGTATACGTTGAAGGTCTGTACTAATACTTGCACGATTGAGTTCGGATTGTTTCTTATGACTTGGTTAATAACGTCATCTCCAAAGTGTGATTGCCTTCCACTTCTCGTCTGACTTTAGCAGCTTTTAACAGCATGTACTTTCGTCAATGGCATCTTCGCAATAAACTTGACAAACATTGCAACATATTGTAGCTGCCGTACTCTCTTTATCAAACTCGTATAACAAACGATGTCTCACACATGTAACACCTTCTGAATTTTTTGTTAGATGATTAATTCACAAGCTGGCGCGCTGGGTCTTAGACTCCTGGTTTTGTTAAAACAATGCATAAGCAATGTTTTAACAGCAACGAGGAGTCTAAGACAAAAACACCTATTTTTTTATATCTAAGCATAAAAACACCCATTTTATATATAAAAGTCATACAAACTCTCAGTAGCTGCGTTGAAGGCCAAATACGTTCTGCAAGAAGCTTTTAGCAGACATAAAAATTATTTGGAAGAAGAACTTGATTCTCACGATGACTCCTATTCTGGTGAAAATGAAGACATTTTATCTTAAAAGAGGTAAAAGATATATGGCAAAGATGGCACAAACAGGAACGAAATTGAAAGTCAACAAAATTACTGAACTGCATCTCTCACTTTTCATTCTAAACTACTAGGAAACATCGGAGATGCAAAAAATGTATGTTCAATCGCTAATTCATGGAAACTATTGATTGGCGATCTATTATAGCAAGACTTCGTTCAAGCCATTTTAGAGACACGGAAATATCTGCAGATGACAACTCAAGATACTACCTTTTCCCAGAAGTTGTCTCAAACAGAATTAACACCAGACCACATCTTAAACTGTCAAGCCTTTATTGCCTCTCTTCCTCGACTTGAAGAACCATTACAAGACCAGGCTCCAGAATTGGCAGCCGCGTTTTCAATGCTTTTGGGTCTATATAATCTTCACTAACTTGGACTCAACGACAACAACAACATTGGTCGACGATAGCTTACTAATGAATATAATGTGCCTTGCAAAATATTCATTTGTAAGCTATCGTCAATTTTGTTTTGTCGTAAAGTATTTTTCGGTACTTGATTATTTTAGTATTCATATGGTATCTGTTCTTTAACATCAAATGCATATAAAACATTAAAAGTCCGGTTCTCTGTTTTTGATAATGGTATTGCTTATCAAAAACAGCGAACCGGACTTCCTTGCGTATGTACTTTTAGCACGCATTCTCCTGGGTTAACTATGTAAGATAAAGTGTACTTATATGTTAAGTGTGTCCACACTTGCTTGATTGGTCATTAAAATTTCATGTGAGGCATCAATTCCATTGCAAATTACAAAATCCAGAAAGACTAAAACTTTCAAACTTACCCAATATTTACTAAGTTGAAATTCGCTTAAAAAGATATTTATTTATTAAATTGAAATATTTTTAACTTATAGAAAATTCCAAAACAAAAATTGCGATTTATACTTTAACTATGAATTTTATACCCTTCATTGATTCAGTGGTTAAAATAATTCGATATCTTTTTATTTCTCACAAACATATTGATTTGATTTTGCTTCAATTTCAGACATTTTAGCATTTAAAAAAATTATGGAATTTGAATATTGCAATTTTTTTTAAATTTTAATTATTTATTTACACTACTGGCCATTAAAATTGCTACACCAGGAAGAAATGCAGATAACAAAATGATATTTATTAGACAAATATATTATACTAGAAATAACAAGTGATTAAATTTTCAAAAAATTTGGCTGGATAGATCCTGAGAAATCAGTACCCAGAACAACCACCTCTGGCAGTAATAACAGCAGTTATACGCATGGGCATTGAGTCAAATAGAGATTGGATTACATGTACAGGTACAGATGCCCATGCAGCTTCAACACGATGCCACATTTCATCAACCGTAGTGACTGGCGTTTGGTGACGAGTCAGTCGCTCGGCAACCATTGACCAGACGTTTTCTATTGGTGAAAGATCTGGAGAACGTGCTGGCCAGGGCAACAGCCGAACATGTTCCATATCAAGGAAGTTCCGTACAATACCGGCAACATGCGGTCGGGCATTATCCTGCTGAAACGTAGGGTTTCGCAGGGCTCGAATAAAGGGTAGAGCCACGGGTCGTAACACACCAGAAATGTAACGTGCACTGTTCAAAGCACCGTCAATGCGAACAACGGGTGACTGAGACGTGTATCCAATGGCACCTCATAACATCACGCCAGGTGATGGGCCAGTATGACGATGATGAATGCACGCTGCCAGTGTGCGTTAACCACGATGCTGCCAAACACGGATGCGACCATCATGATGCTGTACACAGAACCTGGATTCATCTGAAAAGATGAAGTCTCGCCATTCGTGCACCCAGGTTCGTCGTTGATCACACCATTGAAGGCGTTCTTGTCTATGACGCAGCGTCAAGCGGAAGCCGAAGCCATGGTCTCCGAGCTGAGAGTCCATGCTTCTGCAAACGTCGTCGAACTGTTCGTGCAGACACTTGTCTTCCAAACGACCCCGTTTCTTGTTTCACGGCTCGTGAGATGGTTGCATGATCCATTACGGTAATGCGGATAATATGCCTGTCTTCTCGGCTGCTAGTGATAGGTGGCCGTTGAGATCCCGCATGGCGTTCCGTATTACCGTCCTGAACCCATCGATTCCATATTCTGCTAACAGTCATTGGATCTCGACTGACGCGAGCAGCAATACTGCGATAAGATAAACCGCAATCCCTGTACGCAACAATTCGACCTTTATTAAAGTCAGAAACGTGCTGGTACGCATTTCTCCTTTTTACACGAGACATCACAACAACTTTTCACCAGGCAACAACATTCAAATGCAATTTGTGTATGAGGAACCCGCTAAACAATTTCCGCATTTAAACACAATGTAGGTGTCGCTACTGGCGCCTGCTTTGTCTGACTGCGCTGAAAAGCTAATCATTTGAATATCACAGCACCTTCTTCCTTTCGTATAAATTTCACGTCTGCAGCATGTCGTCTTCTTGGTGTAGCAAATTTAATGCCCAGAAGTGTATTATGTAATCCCATTAAATACCATTTTATACAAATTTCCTAAATAAACTTGTTTTTAAATATTTTTTGATTTAACATTTTTTACTTTAAAAACTTTAAAGGAAATTATTTTAAATGTAAACTATTTGTATATTGGCATTTTCTATTTGCTATTAAAGTTATAACCCCTATACTCCCATTTAGATGGAATTTATGAATAAAAGCATTAAACATTCGCTTTTTTTTATCCCCTTCAAAAGATTTTATTTTATTTTATAATCTTTAAATGAAGTTATTTTAAATGTAAATTATTTGTATATTGGTATACTTTATTTGCTTTAAAAGTTATACATCCAATTAATTTACATGGAATTGAATAAAAGCATAAAACGTTCGCTTTTTTTTATTCTTTTTTAAACTTTTTATTTTATTTTATAATCTTTGAATGAAATTATTTGAAATATAAACTATTTGTCTATTTGTATGCTTTATTGGTTTTAAAAGTTATAAATCCATTAATTTACATGACATTTATGAATAAAAGCATAAAACGTTTACTTTTTTTTATCATTATTATGTAATAAATAAGAACTAAATTTATTTGAATAAATTATAATCAATATAAGCTTTAAACTGAAAAATCTTTTACAGTTTTGGGATGGTTATAAAACCATAGCATTTAACATTTTAACTAAATTCACATTTTTGTTGTTTGAACTTATAAAATTGTTGTTTTTTAATGGCTTTCTATCTTATTTTTATGATGAAGAGACAAAATATAAAACAATTGAAAATTTTAAGAGTGTTTTGGATACTTAACCTATTTATTCTTGTTTCAAATAAGAAGGAAAAGATCATTCAGCCTTTGAGCTCAAAAGAGTTCTCTTAAAATGAGGAAATGTCATCTATTTGCATAAATTAGTTCAACTTTTCATCTAATTTAGATGGAGTGTTGTTGACATATCATTAAATTTCCCATTTACTAGGTGATGAAAGGATGTATGGAAAATTAATAAGTTTCAGAAAACGAGGAGAATGTAAATTGCGAAATTTTCTGCTCCAACTTCACTTGCTTAAATCTTCGGAAGCAAAATTGTTCTGTATACTGAACGAAAACTGTTCTAGTTCTAAACTGCTCTCTAATTCTGGTAAACGAAAACTGTTCTCATTCAATTACGGAATACCAGAGTCTCAAGAGAGGAACATTGTTATTAGTTCCTAGAAAATGACAGTCGTTGGTCATAACTTTTAGAGGTACTTATTTTACTGCGGAAATGTTTGCGTGTTTGTTCAAAAAGTTTTCTTAAATTTTAATTTATCTAACAAGAGTTCAGAAACATTTAACTATCCAAAATACTATGCTCATTTTTATGACGGAATACACTAGTGAAGAAACGGAATATTAAAAAAATAAAATTGTATTTGTTATCATGAATATAACTATTAAAATTAAATTTTTAAGCATAAACATTTTTTTCTCAAATTCTACTAATAATGATAAACTTGACAATGCTTTTCTTAGTTTTACACTATGAACTTTGCTGTGAAAATAAAGAACTAACTATAGTTAATATTTTGGTTAGCCTATACTTGAGGATGTCCTCTGATTCTCGCCAAGTTGTGATCGCGGTTGATCGCCAAACTGGGCAAAACCCAATGGTAAAGGAGCTTAGCTTTTTCCCTATTTGTGATTGGTTTAATGTAAAGCTCACACGATCATCTTTATAAGATGATAACATATCTTAAAAAATAGTATTGATAACCCACCACCACCAATACCACTATCTTTCTTGTAATCGTATTGCTGTAACACATCATACTTTTGTCAAATGGCCATTTTTCTTCAGGTCTAATATATAAAATCATAAATAGTAATGGTTCCTAATTATTACTGCATAAAATGGTAATTCCTACTATCTTGTTTAGTCTTTAAATATCCACTTCTTTACTTTGATAAAGTGGTATTGAAATTTAATAGTAATACCATGTGTTTTTAGTGAGAGCATTTTCAATACTTCTATAAGAAAAGTTAATTTACGAATGTCGAAAACAATATGATATGAAGTAAAAACATGATATTAAGGAAATAAAATAATTAGTATATTTAAAAATTTATTGTGCATATTAATATAAATAACTTATATTTGTTTGAGATACGTTTATATGTTCATGATTCTTAATATGGAGACATGAAAAAATGCAGAAATAAATTGATGAATCTATTTTTATAAAAATCAGCTTTATAAAAAATAGTTTTTACTCATTCTTATAATTAAAAATAATGTCTTATATGAAAATTATATAACATTTAAAAATTTATTTATGAAAGAAAACTACATGATATATTAAGCAAAGCTTACTATTGACAATTTTATTGGATTGCAATTAATACCATTATTATACTTTATAGAAACTACCATAGTTTTGAAATGAACCATTTAAATCTAGCATTATAGTTAAATGAAATTTTTGGCAAATAAATGTTAATTATATAAAATGATTATCACACATTTCTTCGTAAGGTTTTCTCCGCAGTGTTTGATAAACTTTAATCAAAAAAATAATTAACCGCAATACATTGCTTTATTACAATTTTTTGACAAATAAATAAGAAATACATTTCTAAGAAAATTTTAACGTCATGTAAATAAGCTCTCAATAGTTTCTTTTTCATTAGCTTAACAAAAATGAAAATAATTGATGAATTATGAATTTTACCCAAGAGAACTGCATAACTTCATGCAAAAATGCGCTTGTCACATAATGTTACCGATGCTTAAATACTAAAGAATTAAAGAGAATAGAAACTCTTTGAATTTGTTATCTTCGAAACAGCAAGCTATATTTTTAATCTTTTGCGAGTAATTATCCCTAACTGTAGTTTAATTTAAATTAAATATTCTAGGGAACACAATATCCATTCAAAAATGAAAATTCTTCTCCTTAATAGCAGTCATGGTTCTTTAAGAAAAGCAGTCCACTCGTTCAATCAATAAAGAAAATTAACTGAAGAATGATGGTGGAAGTCAAGGGGGAAACTTACATATCAGTGGGGAGGGAAAAAAGAAACAAAACGGGACCACACACACACACGAAACAACTTTCATCATAATTCATTAATTGCATTATAACACCTCCTCGGATACCTCATTAAAGATGCATAAACCAAACCCACTTTGCCTGCTGGTTGGCGTAACGACTTCTCCACCAATAAATGAAACAGCCTCGGAGAAGGGACTCGGTAAGGAATAAAAGAAGGAACATTGTTTTAAGATAAAGAAGAACGAGGTATATGCCAGTAATATATGTTAATAATAAAATGGGAAAGAGAATGTAAAAAAAAAAAAAAAAGCTCAGATATAAAGCTTTAAAGAAGACAGGAAAATTAAAAAAAAAAAAAAAAGAATCGCCTGGCAAGGTGTCAAAAGTTTTCTGTTCCCCTTCTTGCGTTTTCCGTTTTGTACCTCATACCAGAGGCTCTACATGAAATTCTCCTGGAACGAATAATATTCTGTCGGTTGTTGATTAACTCCTAATTTGCATAATCCAATTTCCCGACCAAACCCAAAATGCATATGCAGATGTTGATTGGGCAGAAGAAGAAAGAGAGACGTTGTTGCAATTACGGTCGATAAAATCATTATCTGTGAGTACTTAAAGCTAATGGCCAGACTTAAAGGAAGTATTGCTTCTCTTTTTGTACTTTTTTCTTAAGAAGTGTAGTGATACGGGATTTTCTTATTTTCTTTTTGAAGTTTTCAATAGGTTTTTACTTTCCATCGTTGCTGTGAAATGTGTTTTTCTGATAACACCTTTAGACAGGCTGATATTGCCTTTCCGATTATCTTAGTTCCATTATTTTCTTTTCTATACTTTAGAAAATTGAAGTTATATTCTTCGGAATGTTACTTACTTTTTATTTTATATATTTTCTCACTTTTAAACTATTTAGAAAGATTGTCGAAGTGAAAATTATCCATAAAAAAACTTGGGAAAAAATTCAATTTTCAGGTTGCATTCTTTTTACATCATAACTATCAAATATTTGGAAACATGTTATATTATTAAAAACCTTGTTGCTTTATTATATTATATTGTGCTCGATTTAAAAAAAAGCTATATGAATGTTTCTAAAACATAAAGATGAACGACATATGCAATCATATATATATATATATGCAATCAAGCAACATATGCAATCACATGTTCTTCAACTTCCCCTACCATAAAAGAAAAAAAAATAGAAATATTACTAATTACTTATATAGATATAAGAGTTTATTATTTAAATATTCACAGTTTTAATTAACAAATTAAATTTTCTTCTGAATCTTATTCCTGTATAAAGTTAATTATTAAACGGCGGAAAGTAATTTAGTACTTGAAGAAAATTTATTTATTCATGAGATACGAAAAATAAATGCTTAGTGAAAAGTCAAAAAATAAATAAATGTTTCAATATTTTTTTGACGAAATATTGAAAATTGTATCTTTTTAGAAGAACAAATTTTTCTAAGTTTTTACGAGAGGACTATCCATCATATTTCCAATAGATTTGAAGAAAATATTTGTATTTAATAAGTTTCAAATATAATTTAGGATTTTTTGTTTTCCTTTATAAAATTTCGGTAAGAATATTTGTAATTTTCTTTATCATACTGCAAAATAAAAATTTTATTTTTTAACATAATTTTATGAATCAATTTACAAAACCACTATATATAGAAGACAATAAATTGAAAGAAATTTGTGAGGTATATTTATTTCAAGACGTTTCTTTTTTCATACAAATATTTTTTTCAATGCATTCTCAAAATGTATAGTACAACATTTGCAAATAGAAATTGATTTCTTAATCCAAATAATTCTGATAAGCAATGGAGCAAATAAAAATCAATATTAAAGTTTAGTTAATTAAAAAAACAAAAGATTGGATTTGACACAAAATTTTGAAAAAAATAATAAAAATCCTATTTTCCTCATTAATTTAATAAAATAATTATGCATTCATATTTTTATATACATATGTATTTTATTAAAAAAATAAAAATGAATTTTTTTTTTCGAGTGCCAGCCAGACTGGCAGTATGGGATGCGCTGCTCCACTTTTTCAACTGAACCGCAATTGGGTGTGGAGTCCGACATCCCCAGTACACACGTGACATAGGTACTCGTTTATAGGGTAGGTAACCATTCACAACCCATTCATACAAAGAAAGGACAAAGACAGGAGAGAGAGAAAGTACATCCATGCCCCAACTGGGATTCGAACCCAGACCTTTCTATCCGCAGTCAGGAATGCTGACCACTAGACAGAGTAGGCGGCAAAAATTAAATTAAAATCTATCATTAAAATAGGGTTTATTTTAAAATCAAGATAAGCAATCGACATATTCAAATAAAAGGATAGTTCATTTATTTCAATAGTTTGCTTTAAATATTAAGTGAAAACATTTTTACCCAGTTATATGTTCAACCTATTGATTTTGTTTTGTTCATCAATGAATGCTTTAAGGCATTTTAATATTTTTAATAGTAGATACAAAGAAACTTTAATACATATATATTTTCAAACAATAAAAATTAACCAATTATAATCCGTATGCACATTATTTTTCACTTAAAAAATAAACACAGTAACATCAAATATCACGGAAAAAAGAAAAATACAAATATATCATTTTTATCTCTATTTAGCTGCATTTATGACAAAATGAGAAATGACTTTATATAAAATTAATTGTTCAATGATCAGGGGATACTTCAAATAGTATTACTTAATGGTTCATATAAAATATGACCTGAATGCATTGCATATAACATATTTTAAGATTAAAATGGTTTATGGGACGCGCAAGAGCAACAGACAAATATATTTTCTCTATCTTGGTTCAAAGAAAGAGGAGACACCATCTCCAGAATAAATAGAAAACGGAAATTTATATCCTATTGGTATTACTCTTTTCCAAAGATGGACCTGCGTCCGGTCATTTCTCTTTCCTGACTATGAGCGGCAAACAAACCATCTTTTATCTCGTCCAGATACAAAATTCCCTAATGGATTTCAGAAGAGAACAAACACATTTGGAGAAAATATTCTATACTTTGTATGTCTTGACAGGAAAAGAAATTATAAAAACATGGAAGCCCATAAGCATAAGGTCTTTCTCTATTGTAGATGAAAAGTATGGACAAATATATATTATTGTTACTGGACCATTTGATATATTTCAGCAAATTCTAGACAGTGCATTTATATTTACTAATTACTCATATTTTAAAAAAATTATTTCAGCTAGTATTTGAAAACATATATAAGAAATTTAATTATTTTACTTTACATTGATTTAAATTTAATATAAATCCTGATTAATTTTATATACAAGGTAATCTTTAATAAAGTGACAGTGTTTGGAGCACCCTGTAGCGCGATCTAATAGCCGAAATGTTACCAAACTTGGTATTTAGACTAATCAAAACATGAAAAAAAAAAAAATTCCGTGAAAAATAATTTTAGTTCCAAAAATCACCGCTAGGGTATTTTGTGGCGCTTTGCAGTGTATAAAATGTGAGAAAAGAAAAATACTAACACATATAATCGTGCAGCTAAATTATTAATGTTTATTTACGACATTAACTTGCCCGGTGAGGAATTAGACCCCATTCAATGTGAGCATCGTTCTCAAAAATAACAATAATATGTAATATTTTTCTGTTTTGAAATTTTCGAAGAACTGCGGATGTGTGTATTACATTGATTTATATAATACAGCTTCACCAGTAACGTGAGAGGCATGGCCACTGGAGCTGGTTTACTTCACTGAGATTATTTGTCGGAGCTGTCTACTGCTTGCTTTTATAGCCCCTGTTACTGTTGCTGTCATGGCACATTTACATTTTTATTTTATACCCGTGTTTTATGCTAATTCTCGTTATTCTAAACTACAACAGCGCCAATAAATGTCCTAGCGGTGATTTTTGGAAATAATTTTTTTTTCACGAAATCCTTTTTCCCCATGTCTTTATTAGTCTAAATACCAAGTTTGGTGCCATCTCGGCTAATAGATCGCGTTACAGGATGCTATAAACACTGTCACTTTAAAAAAAATTCACTCTGTATATCAATGTAAAATGTATAAATTAATATCTAGCTTGTAATTTATGCAGAAGAATTATACACTTACCCACTTACAGTTTCTCTTTAATTCTTTTGCATAAATGTATCTTAGTTGTACTTGACTTGCATAAATATATTTAGTCAACTTAACATTTTTTGATAAAAGTAATATAAGAAACTTTTATTTTGATAGAAAAACTTTCAAATAACTGGAGACATAGAATATCCAATATATATGTGTGTTGAAACTTCGGAATAATTAATAACATGATTTAAAACTGCTTGTCATAATTTATGAAATGTCATTTTGAATTAAAGCACTGGCTCTTTTGAGCTGAACAAAATTAGTTGATTAATAATGATGTTATGTAATATAAGATATTTTCTAGGAATTAAAAATATATTTATCAAAATATATTCAATGTTTAAATACGGTAAGCATGCTGTTTTATGCAGTAAACATTCAAAGTTTAAAATAAAAGCAAGAATAAATAAATAAATGCTGCAATATAACATCATATTTTATACATTTAAGTGCATATTATATACTTCTTTGACATATACAATTTCTATATTTAAATTTTTATGTCATTAATTATATTGTATGAATTTTTTTTTATAAATGAAACGTTTTTGTTTCTATATCGCTTGATTTTAATTTATGCCAAATTCAATGCATATTTTATTCCAAAATAAAGTAAAAAATTATTAATTTATATACTTAAAAATATGAAATATGTTTCATTTTTGTATTGTTCACTTGTAATAAAACTCAGTTTATTAAATCTTGTAACATGAAATTTATCAAATAAAATTAAATTGGATTTCTTTATTGATTTTTCTCACGTAACGTTTTCTCAGAAAAAACTCCGTAAAAGTAGCATTGCATTAAAATGAAAAAAAAGCGTATCATTTCACATTTTTTCTATAGTAATTTAAATAAGTGTTTTTTGTATTAAAATATCGAGTATTTTAAATAAAATGAAATTAAAAAAATCCTCTTTGCAGTTACATTTAATATAGAATGATTCTTAAAATTTAATCTTTTAAGCTTTTTATTGAAATTAAATTTTCTCTGTTTAATAAAGCTTCATTTAATTAATTTTATTCAATGTGTTTTGTTAGTATCATGTAGGAAATGAAAACTAATTATTTTTTAATTTCACTGAAATGTTATAACTGTAATTTAACTTTTATTACAGTGTCCATGTAGCCTTTAATTGTCAGTTTTCATGATTTTCGAAATCATTCTGATAAACAATTTTATTTTGATAAAGTGAGTAAAAGAATATTTCGTTTGTTCCTATAAAAATCTAAATATTCCCCGAAATTTATAAAATCTCAGAAAAGATGTGCTTATGAAATTACAATGATATATTAAATGAAATTTTGTTTTATATATTGTTTTTTCAAGTGTTTTTATTAGACTGAATCCTTGAAAGTTCCGGGCAATGGCTGAGTGGTTAGCGTTCTTGACTCCAAGGCTGTTGGTCCCGAATCCCAGCTAGTGCATGGACGCGTTTCCTTTCTCTCTCTCTCTCTGTGTATCTTTGTCCTTTCTTCTTCTGCGATGATGTATGAATATGACCCGCCCAATAAACGGATTTGTGGTGGTGTGACGAGGGTAATGCTAATCGCTTCCCTGACTTAGGTTCTTAGGTACTCATCGAGTAACGCTAAATGAGTAGCAGCTTCCAACCTTGTGATGGCTAAGGGTTAATCACCCAATGCTTGCAGTTAGAAAAAAAAATTTGAAGTTATTTTATAAGTACGTTTAACTGATGATTTGCAAGATATTTTACGTGAATTAATTGCGGTATTAACATTAAAGTGAATGACAAACCATTTTGCTAGACATACATAATAGTATTTATTAAGTGATATAAAGTTTGAGTTATAGAATTTCTTCCATTAAAAATAAAAAATAAAATCAGGTTAATTTATGAAACAATCTTACATATGTTTTTATATCTCATAAGAGTAGTTCGAAGTAGTCATTAAATTATTTACAATTTACTGTATGCCTAGAAAAATTATTTCAACCGTATATCTGAAAATACACATAAATATATAATTTTAAAATTTATAAAGGTTAAATAATAATTTATAATAGTGAAGAATTTATAATAAAAATAAAAATTTATAATTGTGTTCACTAATAGCGACTGGGGCATGTAAAATATGTCGTAGTCTCAACGTCCTTCGTTTTCCCGTTCCAAATGAATACCTCTGCGGTTGTAACGAGCCAGGCATTATGTCTTCTCTGGCTTCCTGTCTTTAAATTGGAAGTCTCAGAAGGTGCTGCCATCTGTGAGCCAAAATCCTACTGCCTACTGCTCTGTTAAAAAACGGAGTACATTCTTTATGACTTCATTCGCTTAATCCCTGATGGGTGGCATTGGTTTCACCGAGTGTCATAATTTAGAACAACACAGCACATCTTTTTTTTCATTTAATTTTAATAATCTTTTTTAAAATTTCTTTTTAGTTAAAAAATTTATTTACTTTTGGATTATTTTCGGTTTTTGTTTGCCGCAATGTTTTATTTACTTTTGCAAAAAATAAATGCCTACAAAGCATTAATGCAAAGTAAAATACTTGAATGAATATAAAATGTTTCTTAGAATTGTAAGGCTAAGAAATAATGTGGATATTATTTAATAAAAATTACATTAATACATACTTAAAAATATACTTTTTCCTCTGTATTTATAAGCAAAATAAAATTTTACATAATTAAAGGTTATTGTAATTTAATTTATTTCTGCTTAAAATAACACATGAAACTTATATACAAAGTAAAATTTTATATAAGATTGTTTCAACATAAAATTTTAATAAATATTATTTAATCGAATATCATCAAAATAATTTTGTAAAAAATAATAAATTTTCAAAATAATTTAAAAAATTTAAAAAACAATTAAAAAAATAAATTTTAGCTTGATTCGTACGTAAATTTTAACATCTAAAAATGTTCTTAACATATTTCATTGTTTACCATTAGGATAATTAAGCGTTAGATTAGATGCTTATCTATTTATTATAAATTTATATTCATTAAAAACTACAGGACATGTAGATAATTTAATCTTTGTTTTAAATAATGAAAAGATTTTAATTAATTAAAAGTAGAAAAATTAGCACAGTTCCAAACAGTACCTGGTAATTAAGTATTTTAAACTGTATTTACTGTTATTGTGTAAGTTATTACTAAGTAATTTTCAAGAACATGATTACAAATTAAGCATTTACAAAACATAATTTTCATAAAAGAAACATTTTCTACAAGGAGTACAAATCACTATTTTCACCAACTGTACTATTTCTGTATCGCTATTTCAATGGGAAGCACAAATCACTATTCTATTATCCTGAAAACATTTTAAAAATACTCTTTTTGAAAATAAATAATAGAAAGAGGTCGATAGACTGGTTTAACTACAACAAGATAAAAAAGAAAAGGATTAAGTACTCCAGGGGAAAACAGAAAACACCGTTAAGTCTTCGATTTGTTAGAAATTTATTCTCCTTTGGTTGAAGATGCTACCTGGGGAGAGAACCACTGTTTGAACAAGTCTCTACAAGAATCGGGCTCTTCTTTTGTCTTTTCCGGAAGATTGCGGGGATACGCTATTGATTGCTGAAATTCCCGTGGCTCTTCTTTTTATAATCAGATTGAAGGGGCATTGATGGGATTCCACTAAAGGTATTCAGCCTCCAAAGGTTTTAAGTTCATGTCTTACAAAGTGGGCATAAACAGTTTTTTGGAGTCACTCAGGACATGTTTTACACACGGTTGGCAACTAAATAATGGATTTCATGGCTTTTTGGGAAAAATTTAAGCCTCAATAATATTTTAGTTTGAAAATGAGTTGTGGAAAAGAGTTATAAGAACTGAATTATATGTCTCTTACAAATTACATAAAATTCATTATAAAGTTCTATTATTTATAGTTGATTATATTTAAAAATAGTTTTTTAAATCTATTTCTAATTTAAATTTGTTACTTCATGTAATCGATGAATAAATCCATAAATCCAAGGTTAATTCGCTACATTTTACCTTAATTACTATATATATATACTAAGAATATATAATATTATGTAGTTTAAAATTTCCTTATGCATAATACATTTTTTTATTTTTAATGATTTTGCACGTTATTTCTTTCCTTAATATTTTCAGTTTCTTAATCATAAATTTCGTAGCAGTATATGAATTAAACCGCAACCGTTACTTAAAGAAAGTTCAATACTTAATGTTCTATAAATGAATCTTAGATGTTTTCATTTATATATATATATGTATGTATGTCTTACATAATGCATTATACATTAAAAACTAAATCTCTTACTTTCAATTTCATATTATTAATCGCGAAATAATTTTTAAATTTACGATTAAGAAGTAATATTATATTGTTTTGTATACTATTTCTTATTAATGTATTTTAAAAAAGACTGTAAATGAATTTTAATTGATTTAATTAATTTTTGAAATAAATTTTAACTAAGTTTTAAATAGGATGGAATTTATTTTAAATTTAATAAAAACTCATGAATGAAACAATATTTCTTTTTGTAACATGGAACAATATTTCTATTATGTAACAATTTATATTTTTTATAATTAGTTGTGACTGATTTATTTAATATAAATCATTAAATATGAAGGATATTTTTATGTAACAATTTATTTTTTCGATTGAGCACCAGTTAAATGAAGTAATTTTCTTATTATTTTTAATATATTAATTTGGGAATTTTAAATAAATTATTTACATTTTTTAGTTAATGTGGAGTTATAATTATAAGATTAATTTAATTTGTTGAAATATGGTAATAGATATTACGTTGTTTAAATCATCTTTATAACGTATTATAATGTTAATTTGAATCAATGGTATATTAAGGAGAAATCTATTTTTGAAAAGTATCTTTTTTAAAATACCATTCTTAATAAATGCTGAAATTAAAAATATTTTTTGAAAGTTGAATTTGCTATCCATTTAAGCCAAATATTTGATTAATATGCTTTTTTAAAGTTTGGACAAGTGTGTGTGTGTGTGTTCTAAGGATATATAAGATTATAAAATTTAAAATTTTCCTTATGCATAATGCAATTTTTTTATTTATTTTTAATGAATTTGCTAGACATTTCCTCCCTGAATATTTTAAGTTTTTTAATTATAGAATTTCTGGCAGTAACATGATTTAAACTGCAACCATTATTTCAAGAATGTTCAATACTTAATGTTCAATAAATAAATCTTAGAAGTTTTCATTTAGTAGACTGAGGATGTTTTCATTTTTCATTTTAAAATATTTGTGTTTTTAATGAAAAGTAGTTTATTCTCGAGGTAGCTGCGTGACAGAATATATTATATAAGATGTATATATATTTCTTAAAACTAGAAAAATGTTTGAAGTTAAAATAAATAAAACTAAATTAGATTGAACAATTTAATCATTAATTTTATTTCATTTTAACTCGAGAAAATGTATTTTTTTAGTGATAACTTTTTGATAAATATAAACTGAAAAAGTATTGTATTAGAATTGCATACAGTAATTCAGTGCTCATTTAAATAAAAGCACAAACATTGTATATTTTAGGAATGCTTTATTAAATTTTAAATACCTTGGTAAGTATTTGCTTGTACAATGCATCCCCTTAACACATACAAATTATCCCTAAAATTATCTGATAACATGTTGCAACTTCCATGCTTGAATTTTTCAAGCATTTGGGATTTACACCCCTTAAATATATGTAAAGCAAGTGGAAAATTTTACCCCACTGTTGGGTAGGGGGGGGGGAAGAAAATGACCCTCTTCATGGTGGGGAAGGCATAACAGTGAGGGATCGATATTTTCCATGGCAGAAACAGGCCTTACACTGTTGCCATATGACCCATTAAAAATAGATTAAAATTCAATTAAGGATCTAATTAAATAAGCCCATGGCACCCTAATTCTACCCAGACGTGCCTAACTTAAGTTATGATCGTGGCAATTGTTTTAAGGTTGGGAATCAGCTGGATTCGTAAGTTGTGTTATCAGTTAAACAAGTATCCCTTTGCACAACCCTTCAACGGTACCGAATCCCACCCTGTCCCCTGTGGTCCCTGCACTGAGTCACTTTTCAGATACTACGTCATTACTGCATCACACGGGATTTCTAATTATCATGATAAGTTGCTATCGTAAATGAAAATTTTACCACAGATTTTGCCGAAACTGAAAGTAAATTTCATTTTATCCGAACTTGCTTAAAAGTGTTCTCCGCGTGTTAGGTATTCTTAGTTTCGAAATTTAGTCAAATATATTAAAACAGTTTATAAAGATTGAAAATAAACGCCAGTTCAGAATACTTGTGCAATTTTGAAGACTGAATTAAAATTCTTATTATAGATTTCGATTAACGAAGATAGTATAATTCATTAGTTAAAATTATCGTTAAAACAAACAATTAATCACAATATCTGGTGTGAGTTTAATATTTAGAAAACGGGAATTGTATTTAATCAAAAATAATTTTAAAATTCTGATAATTCCTAAAATGAAGTAAGTAAATTAATTATGGTAATTTTTCATTATTTAAAAATATTAGATAATATATTCATTTTAAGCTTCATTACCTTTCTAGAATGATTAATCTTTACTTAAAAAAATATGAACAATTATTAAACTGTAGGTTAATTATCTTTCTGCATTCTTGATAGTAATTAATCACATTGTAAAGTGTATTTCGGTAAAAATGAATTCTTTTCATCATATATCAATTATCTCTTTGTGGACAAGATGCTTTGATCGCTATGATTCCATTCAAAACTGAAAATGTTCTAGAGATTTTATTACTATAGAAGCATATCCTTTAATTTGTATGCTGTTTTAATCCATAAAAAATCCATCTGAGAAAAGCATATTTTAAATTTATTATGCTTGGATATCTTTTCCAGTTCATTCGATGGAGTATATATATTTAAGTCATAATGACCTAAATTTAAATGAATTTTGTTATTTTGATTTTAAAATAAATAGTAAGATACTGGAGTAGATGCCAGCTGACAGATTTTTGTGACCTTCCTTGTTCTCCAAACCTCTACCCACATTTTCTAGCTGGAAATAAACTGGTGAACTATGACTCGATTTTGATTGGCTTATTGGGTTTGAATAAAACTTAGGGGCGGGGCTTATTAGAAACTTTCGAATCTTTAGAGTTTTTCGAGGATTTTTGAGTTAATTTAATTAAAAAATTACATAATTTATTTTACTGATTGATTATATTTTGGTTAGTTTTTAAACAACATAAGAAACATTTACATATATAAAAATCTTTACAAAAATTAGGTGTCTTATGTCATCTAAAATAACTTTTTTTAATGCATTTTTTCTTAATTAATTTTTTATTTATTAAATAAAAAATAAACTTTAATTAATAACAAAAAAGAGACAGAAATGACAGAGAAAAACAAAGTACAGAATAATCAATTATGAATACATAAATATTATATATATTTTATTTTAATTATATTATTTTTTTTAATTTTGTTTTATATGAAAAATTCTGGGTTAGTATAATTAACGACGAATTGCTTATGTGCTTAATCTATAAAAATTGCAAAAAAAAAAAAAAAAAAAAAAAAAAAAAAAAAAAAACCCCTAATTTAACCGAAATTTTTATCTAATTATTAAGTGTTTCTAAGTCATAGAGTGCATTTATTTACATATGAGAATTTTAATTATTCTTGTAATTTGATTATTAAAAATTGCTAGAAATTAACATATAAAATTTCTTCATATTTTAAAATTTTATTTAATTTAACAAAATTGTAAGCTACTTAAGGTACTAAGCCTGAATTTTGAATTTATCTTCCACATATTATATAGTTAACAAATATCAAAAGAAAAAGTATGCTGATTTAATAATATACGCTGATAAATTCAAGCAAATACAATACAAACGTTTTTTACATACATAAATTAATATTCATAATAAAGTAGGAAATAACTTCGATTTTCATTTCAAACTACTTAATAATTTTTTTTCTAAAAATTTATCATTTCATATTCATATACAAATTATACTTAAATGTAAGAATGGCAACTAAATATATTTTTAAATATAAGTTTCTTATTCCTTAAATGTGCTTTGAGTCTGTCCAGTTAGCAGTTTTGTAAAATTGTTGTTATCTAACCAGATTGTAATTCTTTTAACTTATTATTTCTGAATCCGTGACTCTTATTTTAGACATCCATGAAGAAAAGGCAGATGTAATAAAAACGGAGAAGCTAAACCTGTCTATGAATATAAAATAAATAAAGAGAACTAAAAATCTATATGGGTTTTCTGTGATTCCTACAAAAAATTGCATGATTTAAAGTTGGCTCAAAACGCAAAATATTCTTTTTTTATGACACAGCAAGATCAGAGACTTTCTTCAAGATTAGTGAAATATACTTTTCACCACAAATTATCTCCACCACTAGATATTTTTATTGAAAATTAATATGAACATTTAAACTCTGTTATTTGAATTCTGTGACACATAGAACTTTCGGCACCCATGATCAATAGTCAGACATTGACCATTTCTACAAGAATCTACTAACGGCCGTATTCACCAAACACGGGTTAACTTGAGTGTTGCCTATCTTAGATGTAACTCAACTCTAGCATGACTCGCCGATTCTTATTCACGAAGCGGGGAAATTCCCGTGTAAAACAGCTTTGGAATTAACCGAACACGACATGAAAGACGCCTTCTGATTGGCTAGCAATCTTTCACATCAGTGTCAACAAACATATCGCTTGAGTCCGCCATTGTTTGCTGACTCGGCGCTAACACTCCGAAATCGTAGGGTTATTCTAGGGATCCATATAGGCGAGCTAATCGCTGTTTTTGTCGTGGTGAATAACGTTTCATGACTTAACTCGCCCTTTACCCTGAAACCTCGTTTAACTCTGGTTGGTGAATACGGCCGTATGAAGTTAGAAGAAAGCTAACTCTTCTTACTTAAACTTTAAAATGAGATTTGAATTACAGACATCTATGTCCATGGAATGTATCCATGCCTTGAGTTTTTAGTGTAGGCTAGGCTGCTAAGTAATTAGCTGCCTATTTAACCTTCTGGACTGCGTATGCAGTTATTGAGTACATCAATTTTATTGATGAAACACCAAAGATCCCATACATCTTCAAATGGATCAATCCTTATAATAATATCGAGCACATCATTGATTCTTGATAATTTTGTAAGCAATAATATACTCACAAATCATGAATTACGCATTTTCTTTTGAATTTTGTAAAAGAGCTTAAGAAAGAGAAGTTTGCTTTTATAACAAAGACACATTTTTGTTGTGAAAATAATCTTATATCGTTACCCAACAATAAAACTCCAACAAATCTCTTGTGCTTAACAATTGCACATTTAAAGTATTTTTGATTACATCACACAAATGCCAATTTCTTCATCATCTGTTCACTTCATGTTTCGATTTTTTTAAATGCGTGGCAACACATTTCTATCTAAGTAAACATTGTGTTTATAATGGTTTTTAAATATTATATTAAGTGTGAGATAAAAAATTCTACATTTTAATGGTTTATTTTAAAATACCTCATATTAGTTACTAATCTTCTTACGTGATTCTTTGGCATAGATTTAACATCTGAAATACTATTATTTTATTATTATTAACATCAAATTAGATTGCTTGAAAAATGTAAACAATTTTATTGTTTTTTTTCTGCATCAATAATGAATATCGTTTCATATAAATTATTTATTAATATTTTGCTGAAAGCAAAATTTAAAATATCAGAAAGAGTGTAATAACCACTTTTCCAAATATAGCTTAAAGAAAATTGCATTGATTTATTGCAAATACAGTAACTTAAATTTAACATATATATTTATTTATATAACATAAGTTTAATAAAATTATTATATAAATAACTCACATATAGATGTTAAAAAATAGTTCTGAAAAATTGTATGTTAAGTCTTAATGATAAACCAAGAAATATATTTGGAAATAATAAAATAAATTATTTTTTTAAGTAAAAGAGATGTTTTCCTCTCAAACAAAAGAAATTTATGATTGTAGAAAATTTAAAATTCAGCTAAGCAACTTGGATATTTGTTTTGGAATCGGTTCAATGATTGGAAATAATGAAATCAAAACAACGTACTTATTTTTTGCTTACTTCAAATGGAATATGACAAAATTAATTATATTAGAAAATTATTTACTATGAAACTGATCTCAAAAATTGCATAAAATAATGAATAATTTTATGCAGTTTAGTGCATTTCATTAACGCTTTGATTTCAACATTAACAATTGTGTTCCCTATAGTTCAAATTCAATTATTTTTATTGAATAATGTTTAAGAGATAAATAGTATAGGTATTATAACTTTTAATTTTACCATAAAAAATTAATTACTGTACTATGAAAAACTATAAAAATAAATACAATTTTTGAAATTAAAATATATATACTTAAATTATTTCAAGAAATAAAAATAATTTTCCATTTTATTTATGCAATAAACTAGCATTCCTTTTCTCAAGAATTCAGGAGCAAATGTAATAATGCAATAATTAACGCACATACATAATCGTAAGTTTTCTTAATGAGTTTTCAAATGACTCTATAACTAATCTGTAGTAATACACATCGTTATTTTAAAAGGATAAGTATTAACTAATATTTTTCCGATAGTAAAGTATTTTTTTATATTTTAATTTTAAAATTTATGCCTTGTTGTTAGTTTATCTTATATTGATATTACTAGAAAATTAAAAGAATCAAAATGATTTTGAAAAGTGTTCAGTACTATCACAAGTGGTTCATCTTATTCTAAATGTAATAACATAATATATGTGTTTTATATATATATATATTGTTTCAACAAACTTTTAGATTTCAGAAAAAATAAAACAGAAGTGTTTAGTAATTAATGAGTAGGTGATATAAATTCCGATGAATTTCTAGACCGATATTTTTCATATAAGTCTGCAATACTAGATTTTCGAATTTTCTGCTTAACAAATTATTGTGATTATATACGACATAAATTGTATTTGTTATTATGTGCTGAGATATATGGTTAAATTGTTCCCATGAACATTACTATTTATTTTATATTAAAATAATTTTCAGCATGGTTTAAATATTTAAATAAACTAAAATCATTTCAGTTTATCAATAATTGAACTCTTATGTTTTTTCTTAATTTATGAAATGCAATGCAAATTTACGACATGAATAGAACTAAGAAAGTAATAAGTAATTAAAAATTTATTTGTTTAACTCTTAATCACCAACAGCTTTTATATACATTTCTATTCATGGGTGGATAATTTAAATGAAAATAATAGCAAATTAAACAATATATAAAATTAGAAAGTAAATATAATTTGCTTAGCTAAAGTAATTCCGTCTACTAAAGAATTTCGGAGGAAACTAACCGATAAAAGAAATTAAATATACTTTACACAGTTCACATAACGCTATTGATCCTCAAGCTCCTATAAATTGGATTCTTAATTGCGGGAAAATTCGCAATCCTACCCATTCCCTCAAGAATTCTACTAAATTAGATGTTAAGTAATCAAAAGCAATCCTCATTAAATCCAATGCAATTGAAGACACGATAAAACTCTTCCTTTTCGAATGCATTCGGCCCCACACCATGTCACAACCACCATAAATTACTCCCGACTTTCCTCCCAGTAGGATGGTTACTGCGAATGGCATAAACGTTTAAACTGATTCCAATTCCTGCACTTTAAGATTATAACTGAGGCGCTTCATGCGGGTTTGATTCAACCCTAAAGCAAGATACATAGCAGAGTGACACATTAGTTGGAGACCCCCTTCCTGGCTGTAATCCCCAAATTAACTGTTTTCCGCCTCAAAAGACACATGGCCCCGATTTGCTTTCGAAATCCTCGACCCTACCTATCTCTTCGCCTCACGACATTCCTCTGCACCATGAATCTCTTCGAAATGTTTCTTTCTGAGTCACAAAAATATTTCTCGCTTCGGGGTGGGGGAGTTTCCTTTTTATTTTGTTTTTCTGCTTTTGTACCCTTATCTATGTGAAGTCATGTAAGGAATCATTTTCACAGCACATTAGAACGGGAAAGAACTGTTAACAGATTTGCAGAGCTTTGCTGAAAGTTATATTATGAAGGCAGATTATCACTGAACACCAATTTGGCTCTAACAAAGAATACTAAAGTATAAGACAGAATTCTGTATTTCAAATTGAATTCTCTCTTATATTTGAGTATTCTTTGTACATATCATTGTATTCTTATTTGTATTGTACATATATATATATATATATATATATATATATATATATATATATATGTTAAGTAAGATACATTTAATAGATAAAGATAAAACAAAGAAGAAACTAAACAAACTATCAATAAGACAAAATCAGGAAAAATATCAAGATAAACAATGTAATATAATATAATTAAGGAAAGACCATAGGGAACACGTCTTCATAAGGAGGGAGATAGTCAGCTATGCAAAACAGACACCCTTTTCTGACAAAAACGAAAGACAAACGTCTAAAAATATTCGTGTTATTCCCCTGAAGAGTGTTTCTATAAGAAGAAAATACAACTATATCTAAATTGAAATAAATGG